>BJBW01006577.1:0-61435 GCA_004320125.1 Scolopax mira
AAATCTCTAAGAACTCCTTAAAATTCTTCTTATGTGGATAATATAATCATATCAGTCAGTACTACACCATCCTCCCAGAAGCCCTGGGTTTCAATGCCCTTTTAAACCTGCTTTATTTTTCACTTCCCCTCCCCATTTTCCCCCTGCTCAGACTCAATTTATAACAGACCATACTCAGAAAAATCCTATTTGACCAGTCAAGATTCTTTCCCTCTCCCACCCCCAAATCCAGGTTTTATTAAAGAGAACACATTGCTCATGCAACCTCACACTCAGCTCTTGGCATAAATAATTTAACCACAAGCTGACTCGGTTGGCTATGCTCACAGAATCAAAAGCCATCCCACCTAGTTTATTATGGATGGGAACTCCAGAGGGGGGAAGGATAGAGCAGATTCAGCTTGCAGCAAGGCTGCCCAAGAAGCTCTGTCCTTAGTTTTCTCTACAGAGTCTCTGTGGGTCTAATGCCAAGGAGTGACAGCACCTCATCTGAGCAATTTCCACTGCTTTCTGCCGGCAATCTGAGTGCCACTACATCTGAGTTTCTGCCATGAAAGATCATTTCAGTTCCCAGAGGATCAGAGCTCAAGAGGTTCTTGAAGACAAGTTTGACTGTTCTTTGTTTGGACCTAATTTAGCATTCACATCGACATTAACTTCTTGCTGCACAGCACCATTTCCAGTGTAATTGCTTCTGCTGCATTCCACCGACTTACTGTGCAGGTAGACACTTTCATAACAACTGTAACTGAGACAGAATAGTTTCCTGACAGACTAATTATTGTTTTGTCTATAGAATCTATTGTTTTGTACTATAGAGAACAGGGGTAAATATTTTCCTTCTAAATAGTTCTTCACAGAACTCAGAGGTTCTTTTTTTGCTGTTCAGCATATATAAATGTTCCAATAACTAGGTGCTGCTTTTTCTGTTTCCTCATGAGAGGTATTTAACTTCTATTCAGATAGAAGTTTTTCAGGTCAAACTATTTTCACAAGGATCCCACTTCTCTAAGTATAAAATAGGCAAAGGAATAAAGCCCAAGCAGTGCGCCATTCAGCCATCATTAATCAATGTATGCAAGCATACATATATATATTTGTGTGTATCTACAGATGTTTATGTACATGCATACATATATATATATATGTATATGTGTATACAAAAAGCTATCACAGACATTTCTGCATAAAACCCTATACTAACCACTATGCAAACATAAACTTGGCAAAGGATATTCATTGCAATGAAAGCTTGGTACTTAGGTTAATACCCACCATGAAACATGTACAGCTGAAAATCATCAGTCTCCTGTGTGTATCAAGTAGACACATGCTACCTCCTTTCCCAGCGGACATGACAAACTTGAATTCCTTCAAAGAATAGCACTAAGCCCAACTCATATGAAGAAGTCTATCAACATTAGGTTGTCATGTCTGGAGCCCACAGTAATATGCTTTCTAGATTTTTAATAGTCAAACTTCTGCCTTTGAGTTAGAAGTATGTCGTATTGCTCTTGAAAACTTTGGACTGCACAATATCAAGACAAACCTGTCCCTTCCGTTCTACATCTATCATACACAGATGAGAAACCCTTAGCATATGACACAGACATTGACAAGACCAATTCACCTCAATGTACGAGGTACCAAGGTACTACACTGAAAGATGGGAGGTAAAAAAACACACAGTGGCAGGAACTACAGCTGCCTGATGAGAAGATTCTGACAGTTCTTTTCAGTGATGAAGATTTATTCAGAGGTTCAGGAATCTGTAAGTTCAGATGCTTGTCTGAACCTCCTCATTTGTGAATAAATATAGGATTTCTATGGTCACATCAAAGATAACACAAAAGCTAGAGGTAAGAGAGCTTTGGTGAAGATGAGAATCTGATAGTGTTTTAATATTCTGCTATTTATTCAGCATGAATCCAGGAAAAAGAAAGACTGACAGCTTGTTAAGCAAGTAGAACTTAGCAAAGACAAATTGCATTCCCTGTTGAGATTGCAGAAGATTCTAAATTCAATACAAGGATTTGGTGAAAAATTAATTTGGCACTTATTTACTACCATCTGTTCCAGATACTCCAAGTGGGTGCTAACAACTTATAACTGACATGTCAAGGATTTGAAGTTGTAGAAGTAACCAGTATGGAAGGTGACTCCTGTCTCCAGGAGACAATCTGTCTCAAACACACCATATCTAGGGTTTCTGCCCTTTTGAATGAATTCAACCATGAAATAAAAACAACGTAAGTCAGTTAAATACCATACCAACTCAAATTTTACACTTCAAAATTCTACAATTCAACTACAATTCTAATACTTTATGTTTTGCACTCTCTATATAATAGTAAAATATTTTAAAAGCAATGGATTGGAAGGAAAAGAAACAAGGAAAATGCAGAGGAAGTGTGTTTCAGCATGCTATAGGAAAAAACCACACATTCTGAGTCTATTCACCATCACATTCAAAGTTGCAATTTTCATTGAGGTTAACAGGAATTAGGTAAAGCTAAGTGCAGAATTAATCCCAGCACTGCCTGCTTCAAAAGATGACTAAACACCTTGAACCACCAAAGAAGCAGAAGTTTACAGAAGATTAAACACACGGTCAGTCAGAAATTCTACAGCAGCACTGTGTTTTCAAACGTACCATCACCCAGCAATTTGGACACATTTAGACAACAGCGCAGGGTTCTCAATACTAGTCTGGCTTGGGATCCCCCCAGACAATCTGGCCCAGCCCAGCCCAGCCCTATCCTGCACAGCACACATAAGATCTTCACTCCAGCAAGGGTGGAGGAGAGGAAAGGGCTGGACACGGTCTTGTCCTGACTGCTGGTACTCCTCTTTCTTCCACGACACTTCACACACACCCCTTTTCTTTGCACAAAAATAACTATTCACTTACTTGGTTTTGATCCACAGGAGGCCCAGCTCCCCAGGATCTAACAGATGAGAGAAGGCAGTTTGGGTTCTAACTAGAGCTGCCGTGAGCACAGAGGACTGGCTGACTGGGAACAGGCAGGGGAGTAAGACAGGACCCCGAGAGAGATTCCTCTCAAGGACTTCTCTGCTCTTCACCTAAAACATTAAATAGTATTACAAATGCCATCCCTGTGTCATGGAAGATTTAACTGGTGATACCTTATAATCATGCTCAATTTTCATATAATTTAGAGACATCCAGCCTGATTAAATATATAAAAGTCATGTAATTTAAAAGGGAGAAGTTTTATAACATCTGAAGACAAATTCTAGATTGCATCTGAGACTACCTGGTCTCAGAGAACTGTTTGGAGAAAGAATCTTGATTGGTTAAAGGTTTTGCAGATAACTGAGGTTTTGCAATGTGGCTTGATTTAGAATCATAGACTCATAGAATCATATGGAGATGGAAGGGACCTCTGGAGATCATCTAGTCCAACCCCCCTGCTGGAGCGGGTCTACCTAGAACAGGTTGAACAGGAACTTGTCCAGGTGGGTTTTGAATGTCTCCAGAGAATGAGTCCACCACCTCTCTGGGCAGCCTGTTCCAGTGCTCTGCCACCCTCACAGGAAAGAGTGCCTAGAAAAAAATTTAGGGCCTGGAAAAAGAAAAATGAACTCTAACCACTGAATGTGGGGACAGATTTCACACTCATGATTGGGTCTGTTTGTCAAGAAAATTCTGCTTTGAGCCAGTCACACAAGTTAAACAGTTTTATTGGTTTGTGTTTTGTTGTTTTTGTTTTTTTTAAGAGCTCTCTGCTCTATGAGAAAGAACAGTATCAGCCACTTTTTCTGTGTTAATTCCAGCGATTAGTGTCAAACTGCACACAGTACTATGCAGGAGATGTAAATAGGCCAGAAAACAATGGATTTACAGAGTAATGTAACTTATCTATCAAAAAACTGTAAGTTTACTTCTCAGCACGTATTTAGCAACAATCTAAAGGAAACTGAATATCCCATAAACCTGTCAGCAATAGTCACAAGTCACAAGACACAAGTCACATCTTGTAAGGTTTACAGAAATTAGGGGGAAAAACTGAAGTGGGAATATTATGATCTTGATGATACAGGGAAGGCAGTTCACAAAGTGCCTTTGCATTTTATCTTACTATCCTACTACCTTTCAGGCATCTTCAATTAGTTTTTTTTTCTTCTTTCTTCATTATGATTTACCCATGTCTTTTTACAACAGTTCTACAAGGAGAAAGAAGGAATCACTTAATGTGTCACCACTATCTAAAGTTTTTACTAAAAGACCTCTAAAAGTACATAATCAAAGACAAGAATTTTAAGTCTATTAAAATGTGTCTGCTACATCTCGTGCAATATGACCCCCACACAATACACCAATTGATATATGGGGTGTTTTTATGCCCCCAACTGAATTGCAGAATGGTAGGGTTTGGAATGGACTTTCAGAGATCATCTAGTCCAACCCCCATGCCAAAGCAGGCCCACCTAGAACAGGTCAGATAGGAATGCATCCAGGCAGGTTTTGAGTGTCTCCAGAGAGGGAGACTACACCACCTCTCTGGGCAACCTCTGCCAGTGCTTTGGCACCCTCAAAGTAACCAAAGTTCTTCCTCATATTGAGATGGAATTTCCTGTGTTTCAGTTTGTGTCCGTGTCCCTTTGTCTTGTCACTGGGCATCACTGAGAAGAGTCTGGCCCCATCCTCTTGACACTCACTCTTTTTGATATTTATAAGCATTGATGAGTTTTTGTCTCAGTCTTCTCCAGGCTAAACAGACTCAGGTCTCTCAGCCTTTCCTCATAAGAGAGGTGCTCTGTTCCTTTGATCATCTTTGTAGCCCTCTACTGGACTCTCTCCACTAATTCCCTGTCATTCTTGAACTGGGGGGCCCACTACTGGGCACAGTACTCCAGATGTGACCTCACCAGGGCAGAGTAGATGGGGCATGATGACCTCCCTCAACATACTGGCCAAGCTCTTTTTAATGCTCCTCAGGAGACAAGAGCTTTCCTGGCCAAAAAAGCACATTGCTGGCTCATGGTCAACTTGTTGTCCACCATGATTCCCAGCTCCCTCTCTGCAGAGCTGCTTTCCAGCAGGCCAACCCCTGCTGGAAAGGCCAAGCTGTACTGGTGCATGCTGGAGGGTGTCTTGACTGTTACAGGACTACTTTTGTCCTTCAGTTTTACAAAAAGTTCAAAATACAGTTTAGAGATCACATTCATTAATGTGTTCAGTCATTTACAAGGTGGCCAATTTGCACTGTTAACATAGTTTCAATGCAAAGGTTACATAGCTTAAGTTAAAATTCCATTCTCAAGTTTTTCTTCTTCATATCTAAGCAGTTCTGTTTATTCCCAACTCAGCAGCCAAGCTATCGATTAAGTTGGCTTAGGTCAGTCCACCCTGCAATTCCAGCCTCAATCCTTACATTGTTTTCCAATAGCTTGCTTTATTGACTTCAAGATCTTGTTTTTGACTTTAGGATCTTGCTTTTAGCTTTAAACCTGTCCTGTGTTTTTTTACTCAAGTTTTATTTTACTGTTGCCTCAAACTGTCTAAGGAAATTGCAGTCAAATGTAAAGATGTGCCTGCTAGGCTAAAAGGGAAGAAACTGCATTAAGCATCAGTAAAGAGGCATACAAGGCCTGGCGCACACTAGTTTCAGAATATATATTTTTTGATCTAAGCACATATTATGCCATATCAAACACAATCTTCAAAACAGCAACTTGGACCATTTCCTCTGCTCTAGTAAAACTCTGTAGGGAATCACTGATCCTTTTTGCATAGCTTATTCAGTGACCTTTCATGTCTAGAGTCCTGAAATGTTTTCTATTTATATGGATGAATTAAAGACAGCAGGTCTGATTATCTGCCATCCCACACTTTGTTTGTTGAATTACATCTGTGCTGAGCAAACTGTAAAAATCTCATTATTCCTACTGGATACCATTTTTACTCACCTTGTACTATGAAGAATCAGGCACACAAATCAGACTTGAGCTGATTCTGAGAGACCGCTACCTGTGAATCTGAGGGCAGAACTGAATTTTTAAAATAGAGATGATTCCAATAAATAAATTTGTAATTTGCAAAAATCCAGTGGTTGTTACATTTGCAGTTCTGTACTACACTTCTGCTGCTGAAGTTAGCATTCTGCCAATGTATTGAGTTTGTTCTGTTTGTTTTACTGAAAAAGCATGAGACATTTGTGTGTGAATAGTTCTAAATATATATATTTTCATTGAACTAAAACATTGTTTGGGTTGGTCAGTAAAAGCTTCTAAGAAAAGTATGCTTCTGTATGTGTCTATTTCTGCAAAAATAAATATTCTATTATTTGTGTGGTTGACAGTCAGCTTTGTTGTAGTTCCAGATGAAAAAGAGAGTATGTTGATTAGAGAAAATACAGCTATGTTCCATCTTCCTCCCCTGCTTCAATAAGAGAAGAGCATTTACATATTAATTCCAGGATTGAACAGCTGCATTCCATAGAAAGCACCATTCATTGCAGCAGTGAGCCTCTGAAAGCAGGCAGGGGGAAAAAAAAATCCAAAAAACACGTTAAAAAAAGAAGAAGAAGAAGAAGCTGGGATAAAACTTAAGGTGGATAGAGATTTTGCAATTCTTCTGTATTTCCAAAAGGAATACTCTTCACTTTAAGGAGTGCACACAGACACTTACATCAAGCTTATCACAAGAGTATTGCAAATATCCAATGAGCAAAAGGAATACTATTATTTCTATTTCACACCAAGGCAAATGGAGGCATAAAGGGATTATTTACTAGATGTAGCAAACTATTTACCTCTAAATTTAAATCTCTTTTCCACGTAGAGAAATAGGTGACTTGCCCAGGATTACACAAGAGATCCATGGCACAGTCAGAAACAACTTCCATCTCCAGTTTCCTTTTCCATATATTATCCTTTACAGTAGGTAGTAATTTTTTTTTCTCTACTGTTTTATTATGTAACGTTAAAATACATTGAAAATAGAGATACATTATTGTTCTTTTGCCAAGAAATGCAATGAAGGCTTAGGAGTGGTTTGTGCATCTGTAAAAATCTACGAAGATGGAAGACAAAGCCAGCTTCTGCGAGGCACTGAGCATCAACAGAACCATAATTTATTATTTTTGAAGCACAGAATAGTATTAAGAACAAGACAAAAATTATAAATTCTTGTCTTAGCTGTGTTTGTCAGTCACAGTTCCAAAATTGGTGAACCATCTTTGCCATTGGTGATCTCCCCTGTTATCAAGAGATGTGAATGAAAATAGGTAGCCTCCCAAACATGGCATCAAAGGGAAAAATTGGTGGAAAGCAGGAAAATCTGTCTTAATTCTCAAGGTCTTTCATGCTGGCCTCAAAAGTGTCAAGTTAAACCAGAAATGTTATATTCGAACTGACTGGCAGGACTTTTCCTGATGAGAGCCTATAAGAATAGTAGCATTTGACATTAGAAAAGACATAAAAATACTCAACTGAAGTTTTACTCCTGGAAATACTCCTTTCCGCTGCCAACATCAGTACGACTAAGCAGATGAACAAGGACTAGTTTTATAAGCAATGAGGCTGTAAAGTTTCACAGTATATTAATTTAGTTTAAGAAGCTCTCCTGCTTCCCAAATCACCTCGTCACTTTGGTCACTGACTCCTATTCCTACAGGTACAACTGCTTTGGGGCTACGTGGCAAATTCAATCAGTACAATTATGCAGGTTAAAAATAACTCTCCAAAAGCCTGTTGATTTTAATTCAGCCTGCTGGAATTCAATCATTGGTCTTCTGCTTAATATTCACTAGCACTGCAAGAAACAACAGCAGAATGCTTCATTAGAATGTTTTAAGGCAATGCCATTTATCAATGTTTTACAGAGAAAAAGAGCATTATATCATTAATACCTACTGACCTTGAAGCTAAGGACTTGAGACTAAGCTGTTGTCCACAAGGAGTAACTGACAGTCTCCAGGAGGTTACTCTGCCACCTCCTCCACAGGTCCAGAGCCACCAGTCATATTTGCCCAGTCTCCCAGCCATGGAAGACTTTGCACGCTCCACAGCCTGCAACGTGTGTCAGAATACGTCTTCTCCACAACTCACAGAATTCTATGCCTAATACCTGATTATTTACGTTTTCTGCCAAAAAAAATGTACACTGCATGGTAGTAATACTAATTGAGATCTTGTTTGGTTGCCATCAAGAATTTCCAACAGCGTTTTTATACAGACTTTTGCTTATTCCTCCTCCTTTAATGTTTTTATCCTTCTAAATTAGAACTTAATAGAACTTTTGAAAGATATAATCAGAAGTTAAAGCCAAGGTAACATTTTTAAAGCTTATTCAGCTGTAGCTATGAGATCACACAGTAAACTACCAGGAACTGAAATCATGCAGAGGAGAAATGTCAACTAACAGAAAAATGTATTTGAAAGAATAGCAGTCAAAAACAAAAAGATGAAAAAGTAAACGTAAAAAGGATTCTTTCTAGCATTTCCAGAAAACACTACCACCTTTATGTTAACCTCCTGAAAGACTTAGATGAGATCCTGTGTCACAACAGATAACATGATTTTTTTTAAAGAAGACATACTTTGTCTTTGATTTTTTTTCTTTCCTCCCATTTTGTAACAAGAGGACCTGTTCAGTTTGGCAATTAGCAACAATATTAACAGTATAGCATATCATATTCAGTAAAGCAAAACTAGTTGTAGAAGAGAATATATAGAGAAAAATCTTACCGTTTACTGAGTTCTTTCAAAGATGGTTTTCATATTTGCTGCTTTTCACAATACAGCATTCCATCACCTGGAGCATTTTGTCATGAGTGAGAAAGGTTCTTGCATTTCTTCCACTCTGTTACCCAAAGTGACCAGGAGTCAGTGGACCTAAACTCAATGCACTCAGTGGTCATTGTGCCATTTCCACAGTTCTCTTCCTCTTTGGTATTGTCCCTGTAAGTTTCAAAAGAAGTATGATTGTCACAATCATATTTAAAGATC
Source organism: Scolopax mira (assembly GCA_004320125.1). Lineage (NCBI taxonomy): Eukaryota > Metazoa > Chordata > Aves > Charadriiformes > Scolopacidae > Scolopax > Scolopax mira. The sequence goes on from BJBW01006577.1 coordinate 8,977, forward strand.
ATACTCTACACTGCTAAAAAATGTTTCCATGAATTTGCTGCACAAGAATAATTTCAACAACTTCAGCATAAGCATAAGCAGAGTAAGTATCATCAAAATGCCTCAAATTAGTAATATAAGCCTAGCTTGGAGAACTTGCGAATCAATTATACAGTTAATGCTACAGAATTTTCATGTCTGGAGGAAGCTTGCATTTTCATCAAACATGTGTCTCAAGTGATGTCTGACTGAGCAGTTTAAGAGGGCTTCTTTTAACTAGAATACCAAAAACTTGTGCTGACAGAAACTTGGCTATAAATAACCATTTTCTACTTCATTTAAATTAAAGATTTTTCTTGCCCAAAGTACCCTTGTCACAGTCACAATACCAGCCTGGGTCTAATTAACTGCATTATTTTACTAGTTAAGAATATGCTGTATAGCTCCTAGAAAAGCAAACTAATATTCTCACAGGAAAATGGGTTGCTTGTTATTTTAAAACAGTTATAAGGACACAATCATTTTATGTAGAGTCAAGTTTCTATGAAAATATTGATAAGAGAAATTTTCTAAAACATTACATTTTTAAATCATGAAGCATTTCACAATCATCAGTCAGTCTTAATTTCTAAAATTAGTAATTCCATTAAGGAAGTTAAAAGGTCACAGACAGTTTTTCAGATAGAGACTTATCTTGTTTTGTTTTGTTGTGGGTTTTTTTCTAAATTTTTGTTATTACTCTCAAGATAAAAGCATGCCAACTGTTTCACACCTTAGGTTTCTGCCACTTAGCAGTTATACCCTACTCCTAAAACACAAGATCAAGATGTTGTGCTTTTAAATATTTTATGCTTTCAATGCTTTCATACTTCTTTTTTTTTCTGGGTAATTTATGTTTACTGTGTCTTCCATGAGGGTAAAATGGTAGCATATAGTTCAGCATGGACCTACAACATTCTTTTGCCTTGATGAAGACAAGTTCAAGGAAGTTATATACTATAAAAGTTATGTATATTGATATGTTGTCCTGTGATAGTCCAGCAATGCATTAAATAGGGCTATTTTGTAAGCAAGCTGTTAGAAGACAGACACTTCCAGGAATCGGCCAAATATGACACACAAAAAATGCAAGGGCAGGGGAGAGCAGAAGAGTGAGACAAAACTGCTTATAGTGCAAAAGCCACCAGTCACAATATACTTACTATCTGATCCATCATGGGTTTATGGGAATTATACTGGAAGAGAAAAATAAGAATGTGTCTGTACAAGAGCATACCCTCAACAGATGAGCAATAAGAGCAACCCCTTTGCAGATGACACAAAACTGGGAGGAGTGGCTGAACATCAGAGGGTCGTGCTGCCATCCAGAAGGACCTGAGCAGAAACAATCCCAGGCACCAGCAGATGCTGGGGACCAGCCACCTGCAAAGCAGCTTGGCAGAAAAGGACCTGGGGGCCCTGGTAGAGGACAGGCTGAAGACAAGCCAGCGACGTGCCTCTGCTGCAGAGGTGGCTGGTGGTATCCCAGACTGCATCAGGCAGAACTTTGTCACAGTCAGAAGGCAATCCTTCCCCTCTGCTCAGCACTGGTGAGGCCACACTTTGGGTGCTGTGTCCAGTGCTGGGCTCCTCAGTACGAGAGACAAAGACCTCTTGGAGAGAGTTCAATGAAGGGCCACAAAGATGATTATGGGAATGGAGCATCTCACATATAAGGCAAGGCTGAGAGAGCTGGGACTGTTCAGCCTGGAGAAGAGAAGGGTCAGGGGGATCACATATATATACATGTATACATATATATATATATGAAGGGACAATGCAAAGAAGACAGAGGCAGACTCTGTTCAGTGGTACCCAATGGCAGAACAAGAAGCAATGAGCCTAAACTGAACATAAGGAAACACTTTTTTACTGTGAGGGTGACCGAACGCTGGCACAGGTTGCCCAGAGAGGTGGTAGAGTCTCCATTCTTGGACATATTCAATAGCTGTGTGGACACAGGCTGGAGAACTGGCTCTAGTTTGCTCTGTTTGGGGTGGGGGCCAGGATTGGAGGAGGACCAGATGACCCCCAGAGGTCCCTCACTGCTTTGACCATTCTGTCTATCTGAAGAAAGAGAAAGCAGCTCGTGAATGTGCAGTGTAGACCACTAACACATCTGGTGGAAAGACACAGCAGAGCAAGCACCCTTTCTTTTGAAGCAAGTAATTGTTCGAAACTCTACTTTCAAGTTCTCCCTTGATGGACTTGCACTGATTTAATGGGGTTTTATTGCCTGAAATAAAGGAACTTTTAGCTCAAGACAGGTAATTAAATGATCTTGTAGATCATCAGACTGTTCTTCATATTAGAGCAAGTGCTTATGCCTCTCTCTACGCCACTCCACCTCTACAGTTTACAGTCAGATGAAGAGGCAGGAAGGACTAGATGTCAATATACAAAACGTTTGATAATATCTTGCCTTCTTGAATTAATAGAGATGTTTAGGCAAAGACAGTGACACAATATCTAAGGTTGTGTAGGACAACACTGACAGTGGAAACAATTGAACAAAGTTGCTTCCAGAAAGCAAGCACTGACTTGAAATGACACAGCATACTAGGTTTCTGTTTATAGCTTGGCTAGCTGGTAGATTTATACTGATGTCAGCAAAAGAGTATTTAACAGAGTTATCGTTATCAGCAACCTTATCTGAAAAATATTAGAGAAGACCAACACATAAAACAGGGCTAAATTCCTGCCAGACTTTTGAATTGAAGCCATTGAGCTAATTGGCTTTATGCACAGAGAACTAACTACAAATTAAACACCACTTTGCTTTTGGAAAGCAATAATTCACTGCTTTCCCTTGACTAATCCAAATGTCCTATATTTATCTGGACACCTGCTTTGGCAGAGAGTGAGTGCTTGAAATACCATCTTGTTCTCTGCCCAGTTGCCCACTTTCACAAGACAACCCTCAAGCTAAGGGAGGACTTCTGGTCAAATGAAGCAACACATTCACAGCTTCCACATTAAGATACCTGCCCATAGAACAACTTGGATCTGGAAACAGTACAAAGGCTGGGAGACAGACTGCAGTAGGTCAATAGAGTTACCTGGCAGGTATTTGCCTTTTAAAACACTGCACAGACACACACCTATTTGTTGGGTTTTTTCTTGTTTGTTTGTTTTCTGTTTTCCAGGATTGAATGTTAATGGTTATCTTCCCAGAACTTTGAGAAAAGGGATTATAAAAAATACCAACCTAAAAGATCAGGAGGATATAATATATACCCATACAAGATGACATTAAAGTAAGTAGAACTACAGCAAGGTTTTCAGTGTCAGAGAGGTGACACTTTTAGTTAAGTATGAGGAGCTAAGAGGTCAGGAGACTTGCAGAATCTTTGGCTTCTGCAGAAAGACACCAGTTCTGTTCAAAATCATTGGGACAAAAATCTGTACAAGTTCTCCATGCCCAGCATCAGATGCAAAGGGATGGACTTTACTATTCCTCACCGAGTCTTTATGCTAATTTTTAAACCAAGTAAACAGAAGGTAAAGGTATACTTCTCATCCCTTCAAATACATTTTTCTGATTATCGGCAGATTATCAATTATTAATAAACAGCCTTTCCAAAATTCAACATCTTGGAAAAGACCGATTCTTCTTACTTCCAGTGACTTCCTGTCAAGTCTGGGAAGTCTCTGATCACACGGTTGTGTAACGGGAGGCAGGCAAGGGAAGACAAGCTTCGTGGTGTGTGTGTCTCTGCACGTTCACTCATGTTTGGCAGTGACACAGAGGAACCTCTTTTATGTGAAGGTCAGCTGTAAATCTTCGAAAAAAGAAGCAATTCACATTCTACCTTGGATGCATCTGCCTATAGTCACTCCTCTCCCTTTTTCTTGCTTATAATAAGATTGACTATTTTTTGCATGCTTTTATCCCACAGTTACATGAAAATTCATAAGACATGAGAAAAAAAAATTAAATTATTCTTAAAGGTAAGAGGAACTAGGGAAACCAGGAAAAAACAGTCGGGCAAGATATAAGAACATAGAAACATGAGAAAAATATTACATTTGTTAGCTGGAAGTTTGTTCTTCATCCCCCTGAACTTAAAGATTACTTTCAATACATAAAAGAATATATTTTAATTATTTTCTTTCACAGCAATCTTGCCAAATTCTCCCCCCAGTAGAAACACCATTTAGGGACTTTTTCCTATTTTATCTTATCTGCTCTGCACTCTTTACAGAACCCTAATATTATTCAGAATCGTGACATCAAGGTGTCTTCCCAGCATGCTTTGGTATGAAAAACCACAACTGCATCAAAGTTCATGGATTTATACCTGTTAGCACTAAAGCAAACATGACTCTGACTTCCCTCCAGATGGCAAGCTGGGAATCCTGTGTATTTGATCAAAGAATCCTCTCTTTCATCTTGAAGTGGATGCAAGTTACAGGTATTCACCAAACAGAGTGCATGTATTTGCTTAAGCAATTTCTCTGAACATTCGGAATTTACAGGGGTTAGCATCTCAGGTGCCTCAATTGTGTGCTTGTTTAAACAAGCTTCATAGCACCTGATCTGTACTGTTTGGTAAGTGCCTGAGAAATACCTTTGGGAGCAGACCAAACATTGCCCAAACTGAGTTTATCCACCTCACTTCTGAGCTGTTTGCTCTGAGTTACTGTTCTGCAAGACTGATTCACTCAATATGAAATTAATAGCAAGTAACAATATCTTTTTTATCAGTTTTTCATACCATACAGAAATAACTATCATATCCACATATTAAACAAACAGAAAGCATTCTTGCAGAGAAGGCTGAGGGTAAACATGTATAAAGTCATATAAAGATTACTGTCATATTAAGTTGTATGAAGATTATAAAGACCTGGTACTAATGATGTACCATTGATGTAATGATGTACTGATGATGTACCAATGATGCATTTGTGCCATGGTAAACTAGTTAAAGGTTAGGGAGCCCTGTGAAGCCCAAAATCAGATGAAACATATGAAGGACAAAATGTAAAAATATACTGGAAATTCAGACAGATCCTGAGCTTTGATCCTAGTATGACAAACAAATTTTCAAGTGCCATAGGGGTAAAAAAGATGTTATAAAAAGATTATATTGTGGGGCACTGTAGATAGGTACTTCACGGTGCTCATTTGCTTGAAAATTCTATGTATTTGCTGAAAAATCCACACATTTTGATCCTCTCCAATCAATTCATCAGAGCCTCAGGTCACTTAAGGTTAATAAAACAAACAAAATCTGTCACCCACACACCCCAAATTTGTTTTACAAGGGTAAGAACATTTTTTTGAAAGCACAAATTTTCACAGGCTACTCCTATATGCCTATTTTGGAAAACTTCAGAATCAAGATGCTATGTCTTCCTCACCACCACAACCCTCAAAAAAATCCCTATGTTCTTATTTGTTACAAATTCATATTTACTGGGAATACTAAGTCAATTCAAACCTGTGATTGAGCAAATTACCTGACTTCTATGTACCAGCTATAAAACTGCAAAATCAAATCTGAATATTCTTCCCTGTTATTCCACAGAGATGTACTTAAGATGGATTTGATTTTATTTGAAACTTTACAACTAACTCAGATTTTGTTACTCACGGGGAACAGTAACTGTACAGCTCTTGCCAAAGCACAATTAGATTTTTAGACTAGATTATATATGCTTTACATAATTGGAAGGTCTTAAAGATTCCTTCTTAAACATGTGAAAATATTTTGACTTTAAATTACAGCCTCATTTAAAGTAAAAAGATTATAATACAAAACAGGGTACAGAAACTATATAATTGACTGAAATATATCTTAACAGAAGATTTCTTTTTAATTTTTATTTTTCTCATCTCCTTAAGAAAAGCATGAGAAGTTCTCAACCAGCTTCTTGGGAGCCAGGTTCCTCAAGAACACATTATCTGTCACTGCTATGCTCAATCAACCTTGTGCTGTTCCTCCTTCTCATTTCTAACAGATATTTTTCTGTTTCAGTCAGAGAAAGTCTTAAGGTAATAGTTTCCTTTCACCACACTGAGTTTGATGTCTGTGCCTGTGGAATACAGGAAAAGGAACAAGGAAAGGAGGAAATAGGACAACATGATGCTTCCCCCCCACCTCCCCCACCCCCTAAAAAATAAAAAGGATAGTCAAGCTTTCAGAAGCCAGCAGTAAGAGAAATTAGATGTGGTTATTTTCCAGACATACCATGCTGTTCCTGCCTACTCAGCTACATGCTATTTCCTTCTGCCCCTGGAAGATGTAACGCACCCTGTAGTGCTGGCATTGACAGTCCATTCGAAGTTTAAATTCAGCTTCTCTTTTTGCAAGAGAGATTTTGCAAGTGCAGTGTTTTATATTTATTTTTTCTTTATAACAGGCAACCTACAATGAACATTTTTTATGACCCTTTGATCCACTTAGAATTAGTTGATTCCAAATACAATAGGAGAATAAGGCCACAATATAGTAAGAAGCTTTAAAAAGTGAAATATAGAAAGCCTCAAGACATTTGCATGTCCTTGCAAGTATACATTTGCATTCCTACACTAGGCAAGATTTAATTCTGGAATTCTTTATCAGTCATATAGTGAAAGTTTAGAGATACTAAGGGAAGTCTATTAAACTGAAGGGATATCAGTACCTTCTGAGAACTCAAATACAGATGAAAGAAGAGACAGATCTAACTAATTTAATTCTTTCTGTCCTTAAAAAGCAAGAAACTGCGATATAAAAAGAGGTAAACAGGACTCTTGTCCTCTGAGTTAAATCTCAGGGAGGAAACCTGAGGGTATCTTATCACAGTTGTCAGTGACAAGGCAGAGAGAAAGCCTGTAGGCCTAGTTGTACTGCTGCTATCAACTGCAAAATATCAGCAATTTTAAATGTCTGAAGTGCATGCTGTTTATATTTTAGTACTGCATATACTACTCCCCTAAAACCATTTTAAACTGTCTTTTATCTTTATTTATTTACTTCATCTGTAATCTGAAACAAACAGTGTTTGCCGTTGTATGAAAAAGAAAGTGATAAATAAGAAGCCGTATTAAAAAAAATAATTCTATCCCTAAATTTTGTTTCACATGAAATTCTGTTTATATGTTCCTGCAGGGTCTGCTGACCTAACCTGCATATTAAATGGTGAGGAGGAAGTTCCCTGAGAATGACTGGTGACAAAATGGCAGCATACATTCATGCTTCCCTTTAAGCTTCTGTTCTGAGATCTAGAACTTAGACATGTATTCTCTAACACAATATAATAACAAAAATGAGATTTATTACAGAGCTTCTAGAGACAGTGATCTGCCTCATGAATAAAACGTATGCCTTTCTTTCTGTCCCAAAATATGTTTGATTGCATTCACCCGGGATCCCTTAGGCCCATCTACAATGTCTCTCAGCATATCTAGTATAAATACTAGAGGTTTGTAAACTGCTGGAACGCAGAAAAAATGAAACATTTTATAAGCCTACATATATTTTTAAGGTATCAGAGATGTAAGACATACAGTTCTATCACCACATCTCTGAACAACGCTTCCCTCCACATGATTCACCTCTGTGCTCCCCTCAGTTACTTCAGGGGTGGTACCTTGTTCATTATTGCCACATGTCAAAAAAAAAAGACGTAATGGCAACCTTCAGCATTGATCAGGATCTGGATTCCAACTTAAACCACAAATAATTCACAGGAATCTGAAGGAGCTCCCTCTTTATCCCAACAGCTCGCTGTCAGGCCGTTACCTGCCACAGGGCCACCAGTGGAGCAGCCCCACGCTGCAGCAATACGAGGATCACCTAAGATTTGAAGTTAGGAGATTTTAAATATAGGATATTCAAAATTAAGTAACATAGACTTCTATCATCAGCTGGGCTAATTGTTTGCAGGCTGCATTATTACTTTTCTGAACAAACACGTGGGGCTGTAGCACCACACCACTACTACTTTTCAGGAAATCTTTTCCTTCTTATTAATCATTCACTTTCAAAATTCTTACATTCCTTATTGTTGTTTGGCTCTTCTGCAGAAAAGCATTTTGCTGGCCTTACTGTCATTTCTAACGTAGCCTTCCCTACCTGCCACACAGTATAAATTACCACCAGTGGGAGTCTGGGTAGGGGGGGCCATGGGCCGTTCTGTTACAGCCACTGGGGCCCTCAGCCTTTCACAGCAAACACTTGGGGGGGGGGGGGGGGGGGGGGGGGGGAAGGAAGAAAAAAATAACCACAAAACTGGTTAATAAACCTCTCAAACCATGCATCTATTGTTTATATAGAGATATATATATAAACACTGAAAATCTGTAATGGCTGACGATTGGAAAGCCGTTTAGCACTGCCAGAAAGGAAAGACAGCAACAGAACTTTGACAGTGGATTTCTGCATGATAAAAACACTAAAATCACATAGATTAGAAAATATAGTGAGAAGAGCATAGCAGCTGACTATTCTTTTGCCTTAAAAGAGCAGAAAAGGGATACAGGCCCCTGTCAGGCTGTAAAGAGAAGAACAGCACTACTGAAAATTTTAGTTAGAACCCAGCACATCCAACACTTACATGGAAGAAGAAAATTCCAATTTCTAAAGCAAATTAACTTTACTTCTTTCTATTAATGAATTTGATCTAACCGAAACCCATTTATCTAGTTTGATGCTAGGAATTTTAATGTATTGATTTTGAAGTCTGACCTCTAACAAATTTCTAATATGTTGGCTTATGCTGTCCATTTGGGTCATTTTCAAATTGTCCAAACCAATAGAATATTTGTTGTTTGTTTTAAACTGTATTGAAAGATTCTCTTGTTCATGCTTTAAACTGCCAGATAGCTAGATCAAGTTACAGCTGTCACTCATTGGGAAATCCACTCCTTACAGATGACTGTCACAATAAAAAAAAACGCTTCACAAATGCTGAAAAACAAATAGGAATGCAAATAAGCACAGTTCCAGGCAGTTTAAGCCTGGACCCACTCTGAGAAGAACTATCTGGTGTGGAAAATCAAAGAAGTGGTTTTCATTAGGTCAGTCTTTTGCATCATTCACAACATTAAAAGAGGTAAACTCTCCACCTCCAAGAATATTTGTTTTCTTTTTTATGACTGCTCTATCTCGCCCTGCTGCTACTGGAGCACTCGAGGCAAGTGGTGCCACTGACGGTGCTTCACTCATTTTTATGTTGCTCATTCTCTCAGCCACACGTTTGGGCCCATCTATCTGAGCCCTGGATGCAGAATCTTCTGAGACCAGAATGCTGTGGGTTTTCTCCTGTCTATTTGCAAATGGTTCAAAAGAGTGAGGCACCTGCTCCCTGTCTAGTAAACAGCGATATACTGCTTACACTAATGGAAAAGATGTTTAAAAAAAAACCCAAACAGTAGCCATCCTTTCTGTTCTTCTGCATTAGACACTCATGTTTCAGGTCCTACCTTGAGCAAGTACAATTTTAGATTAAATTGGATGATAATTTGTAACCCTAAATCATCACTGAGATCTCAGACATTTCAACATGAACCAAGCTTTGCATTGCCACTGCTGGAAAGCTTTAGTTTGTGCCACAGTAGTTCACAGACCATGAATGAAAAATAAAATAGGGCACAAAGCATTTGCTTAAAATGGAGTAAGAAAACAGAAATGGTTTGTCATGTTCATTGTTTTTTAAAATCACTTCACTCTGTTAATTGTTCAAGATCGGCCAGGATTCAATGGTTCAAGATTCTTGAACCCCTGAAAATCCCATTAAGGCATGAATCCTGACGACACTTTGACTGAATTTCTGCTTATTGCTAGCAAAGAATCAAGTTCTGTCTTAATTTCAAACACACTGAAGTAAAAAAAATTAAGAAACTGGACTGCTTACACAGTGCTTATCATCTGCAAAGCTGCCATGAAAAAAACCACAGAGAACTCTAATAACTCCTGAAAGTAACTCCTTGAAGAAAGAAAAATAAAAAATAAAATTAAAAACTACAAAAACAAACAAACAAAAACATAAACTAAAACCAAAAGAAGGATCACAGATTTCTCTTTTGGAAAACAGTAGTGCCTTGGAGAAACTGGACCTGGCTTAGTCAAGTCAGTAGGGTAATTCCAGCTCACTAACAGAAACATTATCATCATTTGGGTATTCTGTGTTCAGGCATCAGTGAAGCAGCATTTGTGTTTGACTCTAGGTGAGAAACCAGGCTTACACTCATTGCAACTACAATATCTGTGATTTTAAACAGGCAACATACTGATAACTGGACAGAAGCAAGAAGAGAATAGCCATATAAACTCAATCCCACAAGGTAAAATAGGTAATTACCTACTAGAATCCAAAATTTCTCTTTTGCATTTCATCTCATTTATTTAGGATATGGCAAAAGACTATAAAGTAAGATTACTTATCCAGAACAACAATATTTTTTTAGTTTGTTAAATACAAGTAAAAGCAGCTAATAAATTCACAGAACAACATGAAAAATACCAAGCTCCAAACATTGAGAGACTGAATTAATCCTCAATTTTCATAACACTGGTTTAATATGAAACGAGAACAAGATGCACGTGTCTTCAATATGTTATTTCTTTAAGTTTCTGATCTTTTTCTAACCTTCCTTACATTTACTTCTAAACAAGTATTGTTAGCTTCTATCACTTGAACCAAATAGGAACTAAATTTTAAAAGACCAAGTCCTACCTGGAGAATGATCAGGAAGGGACAGAATAAGTGAGAGAAATCCTGCCCTTCATATTCATCAAATATTACTTCTGAAAAAACAGGGTGATACTGCTGTCAGATTGTTTTACACACTTGAAACAGGGAATGGTCTCAGTGGGCAGTAAAATTTCCCTGGAAAAAGAAAAAAAAAACCAAAACCACAAACCAACATTGCTCATTCCTAGCATTTTCCCATCTGTCTTAAAATTTAATGCAGTGTTTCCAGGTAGGAAAAGTTCTCTATTTTCAGTGATACAACCCACATCTCAGCTCACTGCTCCTGTTGAAGCAACTGCTCAGATAATCCACATTCAGAGATTATGTGGGACTGAAAACACAAAGACACATCATTGGGCTGACACGCAAGTCATATATGCTTCATATGAACTTCCTTCCCCCTTTCCAGTGCTGCTACCATTTTTCACACTTAGTGGTCTTTTATATCATTTCTTGTAAAAGTGAGTGTGAATGCTCAAATCTGGAAGGAAAGGGGAAAGGAAGCATTCTGCTGCAAAACAGGGACGAGACCTCTGAATAGAAACGAGCAGATGTCAAGAAGGAGGGAAAGTACAGCTCCACAGAGTCCTGTGGAGGGAAATTTACTCAAAACCTCCTTTTTCTTTCTGAGATGTTTATGGATCTTACAGAGATAACTTCAAGATAAACTTCCCCCGCTTTAGCCACACATTCCTGATACTTGCACTGTAGCTTAATACCAGCAACTTCAAAATAAAAACCAGAAGTTAGGAATGTAAGTAGACCACATTTAAGTGCTTAATTTAAAAAATGAACAAAGGCTTTGCCTCTGCTTTGTCACAGAAGAATATAAAAGCCCAAACTCAAGCTTCTGACCACCTTTACTCTTCTTTTTCTAATGCTAACTAGAAAGTAATAAAATCCATGAAACCCTTTGAAGCTGACCTGCTTCATCACATTAGACTTGAAAGCCAAATGCTGTGGAGACACTATAAAAGAAAAATCAGAGGTTTGGATTTCCTCATTCAAATGGATACCAAAATAATAACATTGCTGTTTCTAAACAATAACTAAAGTGAAAATTTAAAAAATACCTGGAAATACCTGACATAAATCAAAAGCAGCTATAGGATCTTTGCATTGAGCAATGAAAATCAAAAAAACAGATGTTACAGCAGACAGAATAGCCTGATTTTAGGAAATGAGACACAGCAGGGATCGCAACATTTAAATCAGTCACTACTACTTTCCTGGTTACTTCATCTAAATAGCACATTATGATATTTGCCATCTCCTTCCCTTTGTCTTGCTGCCCACACCACCGTGGCATGATTGTATTTACATAATTAGTACCTTTAAATGAATTTAGGGAGGAAAGTTATACCAGCCACAACCTAGCTGCTAACACCAGAGTCCTCAAGAATGGTCAGCAGGAACACAGCTCTGACTTGCTTATTTATTTATTTTTGCGAACAGGAGTCCAGCACTGAGAGCTCTCCTCAATCAACTTATCCTTCTCTCAAGTGAACAAGTGTATGAACAGCAAGAAGACTGGAGAGAAAAGCAGTCTGAGTAGAGGACATGGAAGAAATGAGTGAGTGATTAAACAAACAGTGATTTTCTGCATCAGTGTAGTTGTCTCTTCCCCTCTGACGCAGCATTAAAGCAGTTTCCCCCTATTACTTTCTTCAGTGCACACAGATGGTACTGCCTGTAACAAGTTCAATAAAATATGACCTCTGAGTTTCTATACCAAGCCATTTTAATATCTGTTAGAGAGGTATCATCTTCCAGTGGTAGAGAGATGCCTATCACATGAGTAGACAGAGGATGAAAGCAAGCAGTAGGTTCTAATGGAAGAGAAGGTGAAAGAAATATAGAGAAAAAAACGCCCCCAGAAGAAGAGCCCAATTAGTAATTTCCCCTCCTTCTGATTAACCTAAGAAGAGCCAACTAAGCATTAGGAGTAAGAATAATAATTTATCTTACTAGAATACCTATGTGCTAAAAAAACATTTAGTTCTGTCAGCAAAGGACTACGACCAATTAGATTTGCAGAAATAGGTTTAAATTCCAACCTTGTTCCGCTTGAATAAGAGTCCAGTATATTGTTGGTGGCCCTTGCGATATATCGATACACAGAACAAAGTATCTTTCTTGACATGTAATTAAATTAACTGAAATAAATTCCAGTTTTTAAGTCTTAATAAAATAAAATAAATCCAAAAATAAATCCTTTTTTTGTGTTCCATTCTTTCTTCCTATCATCATCTGAGGGGCTTTCTCTTCTGAGCATCTGGGAGCCATCATGTCAAGCTCCGGATATTAAATGTACATGAAGTTCTCCGCGGGCCTAATGAGTTACAACAGAGGTCACATTCCCTACTGCCCAAATGTAATTTGAACAATTCCTTGCAACAAGAATTGTGACACACCTGTGTATAAACACTTCTGACAGTAAAAATTACAGTTAATTTTGCTATTTCTCTTCTTTTCTACTGCAGAAAGATCCAGAATGGTGATGTAGTGGAGTTTCCCTTATCACTGCTACTATCAGTGACATTTTCATATTCACTGTTCCGATTAAATTTTTTTGACCAAGTTTCATATATTTCCACAGTAAAAACATACGATCTGATATGTGAAATATGTTCTGAGAGCTTGGAAAGGATCCAAATTGCTTCCAAGTTGTACTCTTAGGACTTGAGTTAACAATAGGTTTCTCTAAATCAGATATAAGCAGCACATTGCTTTTAAGAAGCTTTTTTTTTTTCCCTCTGCTACAACAGTGAAATTAAGATCATTCCTCATATTTCAGAGAAAAGAAGAAAACATATTCAAATATTGTTAGAAGAAATAAAACATTTCACATATGGATAAATGCTAGCTTGTGAGCATGGCAGGAAGACAAGCTGAAAAGGATCATTTCTGCCAAAACCATTAGCAAATTGCCTTACGGTGATTGGCTTGGCTACAAGTCTTAGGTTTTATGGGTTTAGATATTTTTTTTTCCTCCTCTGCTTTGTTTTGATTTGGGGTTTCTTTAAGGGGAGGAGAGAGATACCGGGCAGGGAGGATCAGGGAGTTACATTAATCCACACATAGCTTGTACGTTAAGTCATTTCTTCTGGATATTTTGCTACTTAAGTACATCTGGCTTTGTTTAATGTCAGGTTTTTTAACTGAATCACATTTTTGTTGTGGTAATCTACAATACTCTAATGAAAAGCTTGAAGGAAGCAGAGGCTAAACACATTTCATCCATTTCTGCCTGTTCCATACTGCTGCCACAGCCGGTGATTGTGTAAACATATTATTGACTCTTAACATTTTCCTGGAAACTGGGAAGCCAGAAAGAAATACATGGGATTATAAACGTGGACACAGGCACATACACACACATATATAAAGTGTGTACGTTTTCACAACACTTATCTCTCTCTCTGGTTTTCAGCAACTCCCCTATATTATTTTTTTTTTCTGTTTAAAGAATTTTTCTGCATTCTCCACTACATGACATCATTTGCCATTATGTATATCCCCTGCTGGCCAGCAGCCAGCCCAGATTGTTCTGAACCCCCTTTCTCCACCTCACCACAAGCTCACAGTTTCAAGCCTTTCCTCAAAACACTTAATCCTCCTGCTATTGTGAGCTGAACATTGGGGAGGACTCCGAAGCCATGACAACAGCTTGCTTCCTGAAGACTCTGCTCTGGGCCACTCAGGAGGCGTCCCCATGGCCCAGGCCAAACAGTTCAATGCACTCAATAACCCAGCTCCTCATCAATATGAGGCACTGGCTTTAATGTCATTCATTTAACGAGGGAATCTCGAAGTCTCTGAAATTTGGGTTCAGCTGAACTAAATGCATGAACGTTCAGAAGTTTCTTTGAAGTCTGCCAAAGCTTCTAAAGGATTCATTTGTGTTTCCAGTTTGGGCAAGAGAAATTGGTATTTCTGCCATTTTAAAATTCCGGTATAGGAAGAGAGTGCAGACGTGTTTATTTAACGGCGTCTATTTAACATGTCTATTAGACGTGTCTATTTCAGTTCTTCTGGTTTCTCAATTGTCAAACAGTTCAAATCCTAGATATTTAATCAGATTTAAACAGAAAAAAAAGTGGTCCACAAAATGCAGGTGAAAAACAGCTTAAAAGGAAAACGAAGTAAAAAATGGCAAAAGCTGATAATTAGGTGCTAATTTCATTTGCAATATTTTGCACCGTGACAATAATGCCAAATAACATACATTAATAAACAACAATAAATTTTTGGATACACACTCTGTAGAATTTACCAGCACATGTTTTCCCCAAACCAACTGACCTTTCTGAAAGTATCACTTCAGTACAAATCCGGAGTAGTGACAGAGAGTAAAAAGTTTAAAACATGCCAGAAGAGATACATTGGTATGAAGACAGATGAAATTCTTTTCCTTCTCAAAGCAGTCTTTGTCTAGCCCTTTGAGTATTTGGGAGAGTAGATGTCTGACTTCCCATTTTCCCCACTGGCTAAAATAAAGAACTAAGCAGACTGTTTTTTTGTGAGAACTTTAATGTTTTCAGACCAGTTAGACTAAGAATATGGGCTTTCATTTAGAAACATGGGGTTAAAACTAGAAGATCCTGCACCTGAATGTGATATTTGAGCTACTGAGTTCACAAGACAACGCATGAAGCCCCTACCGGGCAGCATGAACGTTGCTTTTAAAAGGCAGGAAAAAACAAACACTCCTTCAGCAGCAGAAACAGCCAAAAGGCTCGGTGTCCCAGGGCTAAGGACTTGCCATTGAAAACCAAACAGAAGTGGGAAAGGCAGTTGGCTTCTTCAGAGCCTGACTCCCGGCAGCAGGAGAGCTCGGCGGGCACAGGCTGTTCTGCAAACTCTGCTGCCCCAAACTGAATTGTTTGGTCTCTCTGCGTGAGCAGCACCAAAACCAACACTCAGGAAAGATAAGGCACAGGGAGTTGGTCGGAGAGAGAACAAAATCAGGATATGTAAACAAACTAATGAGATCAGTGCAAACAGCAAGAGCACACTGTGATACAAGAAGCTCATAACCTGCTTTGTATATTCAGGCTGCCCTTGTAACATCACCAGCCTCCTCCTCCTCCCAGGGGCTTCTCTCTTCTAAGCAGGAGGAGTAGATGAAAAACTTTATTTCCAGAAAACTCCTCCATAAATAAGTTAAAAATCCCAACATCAAAAGTTGTCTGCCATGTTATATGATTGCAAGAGCATTCTGCAAATTATTGAACGCAGATATTATGACATATTTTATATTCGTGCGTGTAAAAAAATAGTGCTCCTTCACATTCCGGCTCTTTTTCCCCAAACTGGGAAGCAGATGATAAGGAGTTTGGTTGATACACAAGATGACAGTAAAGTTTCTGTTTACCTAAGTTGTCTCATAGGAAAGGCAACCAACTGGAAAGCTAATGTTTCATTACACCCTCTCTTGTCCCAGCTGACAAAGATTTCAGAGAACACTTTATGAAGCCCAGAAGACTGGAAAAAACTTGCTAAAATTCAGCCTGACTACAGAAGAAAGAGCATTCACTCAGGAAAAGGTCTTGCTCTCATAGGAAAACAATCCCAAAACTGCAAAATCTTAACTTTGAGCGCTGCAATTTTTCATACAAATGTGACTTAACTATAGAAACTTCAGTTGGGCCATTTTCCTAGGGGTCCCCATCTGGAAGTAGCAAGATCACATTGTAAAACAGTAAGTAAATTTTTTTTCCTGTATATTTTGCCAGTGGGTCATATGACACAATGAAGTAATTAATACAGCCTGTGGGACTAACAGCAGCCAGCAAAGGGCTTCTGTTGTCCCTCCCTGAGTAAGGGACATGCCTGAGCCCATTCCACCCTTCATATCAACTTCTACAGGGACACAGAAACGAAAGGTGCAACGACATCTACTGTTTCTAGTTAAAAGTGATTTTATTTTCCTGACAGCAGGCACATCTACAGGTATAGTACAGTAAAATTTCAGTTCATTATGGGCAAACTGAGGTTTACTTATATGTCATTCCATGTGCATGATTATTCAAAGAAAAATATTTTCAGAGTTGTTCATATGGTATACCATCAGGCTTGCTCATGGAAAACTATTTACATTGTAAAAATTTTGAATTTTTGTCTAAATTAAACCTCACATACAGTTACAGTCTTATTTAAAAAAAAATAAAAATAAAAATTATGTACTCCATCTGGAATACCTACCAGTCAGAAATCTATTAGAAAATCTTACTTATCATCTAAACCCAAGATAATTATTTTACAGTCTTGGGTCTCAGCTCTGGCTGAAGCTAACTTTTTCATGGATAGAACCATGCCTACATTTCTTTCTCTTTTTTTTTATTTGAAAAAAATGTGGCTAAGTTGTCAATTTTAAGTGACCTGAACTTATTTACATGCACACAGCAGAGTAGAGGGTGTTTATAATAGCTCAATACAGGCAGCCCCATGAAGCAAGCCAAGCATTCCTGCTGGTCTTACATATAATCAATGAGCCTGCAGTGCATTCACTGATGAATTGGACAATGAGACTGAGGGTCTGAGTCATATTCAATCAACTCCATTTCCAGCAGCCTGTCAGGGATGATGGCAGATCTATTTTGCAGTGCTGTACACACATCAGCCCATTTGGGAGAGCGTATTTTTATGTCTGTGTGTATAAACGTGTGTGTGTATATATATATATATATAAAAATAAAGAAATAGATTTTTTCAGGAGTACATTTTAATGCAGTTTCTTTGCCTTTTCTTAGCAACGGTTGTAACTACAGTACTGGCCACGCAGAAGCTTTTTTTTTCCTGACAACAAGAAAATTAAAGTACAGAGTAGCATATTTATAAAGCTGCAGTCATTCAGACTGAAGATAAAAACATTATAAGGTGGCGGTAGATGCTCAGCTGAAGAGATGTGTCTCAGGGGCTGACCTCTAAATGGTCTATTAGATAGGATGAGATAGTAAATCTAATTTGCCAAAATGCAGGCATGCTCCTCAAGGTTTCATGCTGTCAATATTCTTTGCTAGCTCGTGGTCTTGATAGAGTTCACATAGTAATGAGCATGAAAACTTGGGGAGGATTTGGCTCTTCTGTAGCCAGTCACCCTTTGTCTCATGAGTGAATGAGTCCTGCAGAGTGTGCTACACGCGCTGCCTGAACAAGCAGCCCTTCAGGTGGCAGAGCTGTGGTAACTGACCACTGATGGCAAATGCAGGAACTGCTCCAAGAAATGATGCTTCACGGGTTTGCTGTGCTGGAAAAACAGGATAAATGCAATCAAATTTAAATCATTTTTTGCCTTTCACAGTTCCAAATAAGGTTTCATTTGAGAAATGGATAGTGCCTTTGAAGCAAGTAGGCTGCATTGTAAGAAACAAATATTCAGGTAAGTAGTGCCAAGTTTTTCTCTCCTGAAACATTGCAATTTTCCCATTTTTCCTTAACATTCCTTCAACTTCAGTTTTCATTCCTGGAGCTTAATCCTTCACCAAATCCAGGTCCCTGATCTTTCTGCAGTTCTGATTATCAGACTTCATGATTCTGATTTCACACTGTTTAAGGCAGCATGCACCTCAACGGAATACTTGGAGAAATATTTCAGCCAAATGTAAACAATCACTTCTAGCAGAACAAAAGTACAAAAGAATAATTAAATATAGAGAGCCCACAGGATTCAGGAGTGAGATGCACTAATCCCACTAGCTCTACGTCTTGTTTTTGAAGAATTCCTCACAGAAGTTTGTTCACTTCCTTTTGGGAAATATAAGTGTGTGCTTCTGTGGGCCAGATTAACACCACACCAGTGCTGAAGTGGGAGGAAAAACTCTCCCAGGTGCACATTATCACTGCTTCAATTCACCTGAGATTCCCCTGTGAACCCATTAATCTGGCAATTAATAACCCAAGGCACAAAAGGGGTCGTCTACTACAGCCAATGGAGGAGGGTGGCCAGGAGCAGAGGAATGATGGAGTCATAAACTCTTGTACTGACTCAGTTGTTTCAGCCTCCTGTCCATAAACCTGCTCCATCCAATTATTTCCTGAGGCAACTCTGGAGAAAGAGACAATCTGGAAAATGCTAACATAGCCTGTTAGTTATCAGAAGAGGATTTCTTTTACCACTATTATTTGGGCCAGATGCAAATGATGGGCATAGTCTGAAGTCAGTCATTTCTCTCTGTCCCACAGGGCAATAAGAGGCCTGAGAAAATGTCCTTAAACAACAAGAAGGAAAAAAAAAATAATCTCCACCTGGACAAATTCAAGGACTGGGCATTCTGATAGCAGAAACCCAGGAACTGGGTGAACTCAGCAAAGAGAAGTTCATGATATAGGTGATACTCAACCACCAGTATTTGTAGAAGCTAACATTTTTCCTGAGAGGAGCACCATTCATTGAGGTTGAACATATGGGGTTTTCTGCCACCTTCTTCATAACATGAGGTGGTAACTTGCAGACCTGTTGTAGAAAAGTGACTTGCACATTTTTTACCACTCAACAGAAATCAGGCTTGGAGCAGAGGCCATCCAGTGACTTATGACAACAGAGGTCCAGTCCTCAGTAGTAAAAGACAGAGAAGGAAGAAAATGGGCCCTGTAGCAAAACTGAATACTACCACATTACATGTTAATCGTCCAACGTGCTTCCAGTAGCTACTGCAAATGGCTGATTTTGGGCTACTGATATAGAGAACTATAACATCGTTAAAAATGCATACCCCTGGGCAAACCTATACAGGGTGTCATACTAGCTTTTATGAACATGTTGAGTACCTGACATTATTTGACAATTAACTTGAAATTTAAAAAAAAAAAAGTCTTGCATAGACAAACTCCTTGAGGTTTCACACCTTTTATATCAAGATAGCAATCAACTTGATATAAAATCTGAGACAAAGCACTGACAATATGACCACACTGAGATAGTTATGGTGTGAAATAAAAATCACCTGTGCTTCACACTTACTGAAAGGAAGAAAAAACATTTTTCCTCTACCTTTGACACTTCTGCAGGACTGAATCTGCAGAGAGCCTGCACTAGATGCTGTGTGAGCTGGGAAGAGCCTTGTCTGCTCCACCAGTGTGCTGTGCTGAAAGATCAGAAAGGTGGACATCCCAGCAATGACCTGCTTAACTCATTGTGGAACAAGCAGCTCACTTAACTCTATTCTCCTAATTACTTTTCAATCCTGTAAAATCTTTTCACTTTAAATTTTTTGAAGCTAGCACGGATTTTTCCAATTCCACTGGAGTAGATTGTGAGCTTATTACCGTACAGGAAACCCCAGGTTCTGCATGCTGAAGAATACCCAAGAAAAAGGTAGTACATTATGAACAAAACAGTATTTCTAAGCATGAAATTATAACGTTAACTAGAAGGCGGCTTTTACTCACAGAAGATGGCTTTTACTCACTTCTGTCTTGCACTGAAATCAGCAGGAGTTTTACTGATCTTGAATTTTGCTGGTATTACCAAAGCCAATAGTATTCTACAAAAATAGTGTGCTTTTTAATGCCTCCTTATATCCAAATATAGCACATCTTCTTTCTGGGAAACCTGCAAAAGAGCCCTTGAATATAAAAACAATTATTGCACTTGCAGTTGGGGACAGCCAGCAACAAAGTGGATACAGATTTCCCTGGGAGACATCAGAACGATGGGGAGAGAATGGATTGTACTTTTGATATTTCAAAGCAACTAAGCAAGAAGCCTGAGCCACAGAAGGACAATTAAATAAGTGGGCAGCTATCATACATTTCTGGTAGAGCCACAAAGGAAGAGACTTAGGTCAGAGAAACTGTATAAAGGTGGCAGCAAAGAACTGTTTAGAAGTTACTCGATGCAGTGAATAAGGTATGGATTTGAGCTTGAAAGGTTTATCTTCAAACAAAACTTTAGGGTATGTGCAATAACCATGAGGTTCTAATGTTGAAATCTAGTCGAAGGGCGTCTGAAAACATCTGATGTTCATATTTCGGTTGTCAGCAAGGCTCTGCAGCTTTGATCCTGCACTTTTATCTTTACCTGTTCTTCACGGAGTTTCTAAGAGCACTCATTTTGCTTGTATCCACTTCCCTGCCTTCTTTCTTTCTCTGGGTAGCTGACACATGCCCTTGGACTGAACCATTTGCTATTATTGGCTGAATAAGCTTTGAGGGGTAAGGTAATTTTTGCCACAAAACACTGGCTCTTGTGTGTGTTCATTGGTATGCAGACTACCCAAGCCTCATATAGGCTTTTTGCTTTTTTTTTTTCTTTTTTTTTCTCCCCTTTTTTTATCCCATTTTGGAACATGTCACAGTTCAGCTAACACAGGTACTGCAGATTTGCTTCAGAATCATTAATGATTCTGTGAAGCCAAATTATCCCTGATATATCACCACTGAAACCAATGTACAAATAATTAAAATGGTATAGAACTAGCCCTGAATTCCCAGCGTTCCAAAATAATTGTGAGGTTGTTTATTTATTTGTTAATTTACATGCTTAATTAGATACTTTAGCCCTTATGTCCATGGCTTTTTGGGGAATTGCTAGTTATATGACTACACACAAAAATCTGCCATCATTTCCATTACATTTAGAATACTACATTCCTCCTTTACACTAAGTAATACATCAGAATAAAAACCTGCCCAATAAATTTTCATTTCAGAGCACTTCCCTTTCCGCCTTTTTCCCTCCCCTAGGTACAGCTAAGGAAAAGACGTACTTGATTTTTTTCAAGTTTTGAAATATTAGGGCCAGCTGAGAACTTGACTGGGGGGTGGGGGTGGAACTTTCAAATTCTTGAGTTCTTTGTTTATTTTGTATATGTGGGTTTTTTTCCTGTTTGTGTTTAAGTAGAAAGACTTTTTTGTGATACCTAATGTATTTGTAATACTCTGTCACATCAAGATTTTTTTTAACGTATAGAACAGAAGCTCATTTCATATTTTAACTATTTTCTAAACATGCATTTATGATCATTTTCTCAGCCCAAATGGCAACAGAAATACCACAATGTCATGACAGTATAAAGCAGTAACTCACAATTTATGAAGATTAAAATTTCTTTACCAGCTTTTAAAACAATTACTCTTAGCCAACTACATGTGGCTTATTTAAGTCCAGAAATGCTCCTACAACCTTTGTAAGAAGACAATCCTGGGCTAATTTTAGCAAAGCTTGGAGAGATGATGCTTAATGAGTTTGGATTGTTCAGCATAAACCTTTCCAAAAAAACCCACTGAAAGCCTCTACATCCTACAGCCAGAAACCTCACTTCTGCTACAGGGGGCAAGGCATGTGGCATTCTGTCCCTAGGAAGACAATTGCCAATGCAGTAACTTATAACTGTGGCACCATGAAGATCAGCTGCAGAAGGAGAAAACCTGAGGGCTTGTAAAAGTTACTGCCCTAGAGCTGACAGCCATGGAAGTCAATAGAAATGAAATGGGTTTCACACTTGTGTACTTGTAACACGTTAATACCTCCAAATTCAGCAAACACAAACTTGCTGTATATATCCACCACAGTGGTGTGGTGTGGTCTGGTTTGTAAACAGCTCCCTTGTCTATTTCACATGATATTGAGGAAGAACAGAGTCATCATATGTCTCCTAATGACAAGGCATAAAGCCTAAAATACTGCCCTCCCTTGAGAAATGAGATCTCTTGCCTCACAGTCTGCTGTTAGCATTGGGAATAGTTTATTTCTACATTCTTCAAGTATCCCTTTTTTAATGACAGAAAGTCACATGAAAGGAAAACGAATTCATAAAAAGAGATGTTATTAAAAATTCTGTCAGGCAAGTCTAATGTCCAAGTGAAAAAAAAAAAAGATTTTGTTGAAAGATATGTAACTAATCATGTCTGCCACTACAGGAAAAGCAGGGAGCCTTCACCAGTAACAGGAACATCTCCACAATTGCCATACTAGAAAGCATTCAAGGGTTTAATGGTGTCAAGAAGCTATAGAGACTGTCATACAAGAAACTGATCTGATAGTAAATGATAGACATTTGATTTAACTACTCCATCTACTGGCAAATAATTATGGCTGTTGTGTAGAGAAATGGGTGTTACTTAGATGAAGCTTTGTCTACAGAAAAGACTCAGAGGCATTTTTTTGTTCTTTGAAAAAGTAACAAATGCTTTGTCATTAGTTTCTCTCCTTTTCACGGTTTCCATACATTGTGGTTTATATGAGCACCACGTCCCATTTAAATGGCACAGTTCCAAACTGAGTTTTACCTGAAAGGCATGAAGGTTTTTTTCAGTATAGTTCATAAACACATGAGTTTTATTTGGCTTGTATCATGATCTACTTAACTTTTATTTGTACTCCATCCTGTTTGCTCTTACTTTGGTTGCCTGGGAACACGTCAAGCCTTATTGCAGATTACCTAAACACTCTTCATCACAGCCATGCAGGAGTCTGTTCAGCCCCAACGGCTTTGCAAAGTACGGATTTTCTTTTAATTTCTCTTAGAGGCAGCACATAGCAGCAAAGTTCTGAGAGAGAATGTACCAAAGACACGAGATCTACGAGACACAATCTGAAAACAGTAACTGGAAACGTGACTGCCTGCCTTTCCTTCAAACTACTTTTCTCTTCACAAGATGAGACGTCATCTCTGGCAATCTCAGCTTTCTCATCTTGAACATCAGGGCATTCTTAATTTTGCATGTAGTGCTTGCAATCTGATAAACTTTCTGCTGGCCTTCAATATTTTAACATAGTGTCTGCTATACTGCTTTTAATTTCTAAGAGTCCTTCACGATAACATTGGTTAAGTTTTCTAATAGGCATTTAACACAACAAAAAAAGGACAGTGTTGCCTGGGTACAGGAGACATAAAACATGCTGCTGAGCTCCTCTCAGCAGGTCCAGAAAACATCTGTTAATGCTCAGGGAGAAGCTTGTGGGAGGAGAGGGAAAGTGACAGCTGAAACACCCCAGGATGTGTAGGTCATTGGTTGTGAAGTAACCCATAGCCAGCCCCAAGATGACTTGTAGAGGTGTGGAACAGCTAGCATCATGAGCTTCTACTGCTTCTGGGGTCCTTTCATTCTTTGCAGAAGCGTGTCATCCCAGTATGAACAAGAATAGTAGAATCGATTACCTCTTATCTTCTGTACTGTCTCTGGAGACTGGACTATAATTCCTGAAGATACAACTTAGAAGACAGAATCAGACTTTATAAAGACAAAATACACCTCTACATCCACACACCACCATCCACAACCTTTCCTGTAGATTTGGTCCATGAAATCTCACTTGTCCACCCAGAATCACATTTTTCCTAATTTTATTTACCATGGATAAATACAACCTTGATAAGACTATTGCAATTTGGAGCATACTCACTCTTACATCCAAGAGGGCAGTGGTGAGTGGTTCAAGCAAGAAACATTTGCTTAAACCTATCACTTATGTAGTTTAGTTCACAGCCAACCTTCTCAACACAGCTGAAAGATATTCGTAGATAACACTGAGCCAGTATCAAGGGCAGGAACAGTAGTCTGATTCCCTAAATCCTCCCCATTAAATGATGGCTTTCTTGAGCACTGTTGGTACAGAGATAACTTCAACAACAATCACCTCACATACTTCAGATCATCATCTTAATGATTCTTTCATCACTGTTTGTAAGTTCCCAGTTTAGCATCTTTTGCATGATGATTCTGGAGGACTCAATATGCACATCAAATCTCTAGTTTTACTTTACACCTAACAGGTGCAAAGGAAACCCTGTGATGTGTTTGGTTGTGATGATAATGACTGGTGTCTTTTACATAATGGAAGATTTTGCAATAAAAATTGAGATTTTTGACAGGTAATTTTTTATTCTTTTTTTTTTTTAAAGTAAAAATGTTCTCAAACTCATCCAGATGTTGCCACAGGCAAAAATAAAAATTAAAACCCCACAACTTTCTCATTTTGACATTTTTGCATAGCTTGGAGATATGGACAGGGAAGGTGGTGAAGGTCCCCCTCCCCTCACAGCGCACACCTCACAGCGGGCTGTAGGCGTACGTGGAAAATTCAACCCTGCACCTGGACTCTGCTGAGAGCACTACACTTGTGCCAAGTTCAATGTTTAAACAAAACAGAGATTTGTTCCTTTAGCAAAACCTATTCAAGAGGATAAGAAAAAGCATGTTGATTTTCAGTGAAGATTTAAATAGCAGCATATGTTCCCACTGTTTACTCTTCTGGAGAAGATTTTCACACATAGGCAGCCCAGACTCTGACCTCAGGACCATCTCTAGTGATTTCAGAGAGTATCTCTGAATTTTTTGTGTTTAAACAGCTAAGATGGAAACCAACCCCACATTTGGGGTGTTTCCTACTGCTATAAGACTTCAAGTGAAAGCCTGAAATGAACAGCATATCTTTTAACAGGAGTGGGAAAGGGATTTTACTGAGTTTCTCTGAATTGTTCCTGTTCTCTGGAGACTCAGGGGTGAAGTCCTCAGTGAAGACTGCAGGGCTATAGCTACTAACCCCCAAAAAGTTAATATAGTTACTAATTTGGTTACTCTAAGTTAGGTGCAGAGTGGAAAGACATCTAAGTCACTTTGACATTTGAAAAAGTATCATCTGTCCTTTCCATACTAGAGCACGCTATACACAATCTTCTTGCCCTGACTTGAAAAAACAAAACACTCCACAACCCACTACACCTCTCCAGTAATACATCAATTTTTAAGTGAAATTTCAGACCTTGCCCAACCAAAGCACTGACATTGATAAATGAATGACACAATTCCTGGTTTTATATTTTTTCTATGTATGTTCAAGCAAAATCTATAAGCCCTGACATGAAAGCCAGATTTAAATGCCGGTTCATTTGAATGAAGAATGCACCTGCCCAGACAGTTTCCTCAGTAAATGCCAGAGGATGTCCCTGGCCTCCAAGTCTGGACGCAATCAATTCTTTCTGCAGCTTTCCCTTTGAGATTTTGCAATTTTAGGCTGATTTTTCATTCAGATTCAACACCTTTGGAGTAGTCTTCCCATGGTGGCTTCTGAAAATAATACTATTTAATACTATTTAAAGCTATAAATCACTATTAAGGCTATACCATTTCAGTTCACCAAGTGCCTCCAAACAGTGGAAGTAACTGTCGACAAATATCATCGTTACTTAATTGGTAGAGGTGGGGGGGAAGAGAATAGGAAGAAGGGTCTTGTTAAGATTTCTATCAGACCCAGGAGTACCTCTTCTTTTCAAATCGTTATTTGTTTTGTCAATATATCAGTGTATAAAATGTGCAAGTCTATAGCTTCCAGCTAGGGAAAAAACTGTTATGGGGTAATATTTCAATACAGCACCTTTAGCATTTTTAAAAAAGTTTATCCTTATGGATTCCTGAACATCCCCTGACTTGGTGCATTATCTCTTTCTAATTAGCCCGTTGAACAACACACAGAATTTCAGCTCCAAGAAAGGACCTTTATAAAAGTCAATAGCAACACCTAAATACCAACTGCTCCATCCACATTGTGCATACCTCTTTCATGGCTATAAAATGAATTACTATTAACTGTTAACATGCAATTGTCAACTCTTAACCTACCTGTATTCCAAGAATATTGTGTATGGAAAAACAAACTTAGTCGTCTTAAATAACTCCACTGAATACTGAATTGGTTGTACTGTATCTTCACTCTTTTCCCATAGTATTCTTGTAGCAATACTGTATCCTTTACATCTTTTGGCCAACCTACCTTTAAGTCAGGCCTGGGTTCCTGCCTGTGTCATTCCACGTGTGACAAATGTAGGAACAAAGTCTGCAAGAAATGTGAAGGAAATAGGTCTGTGTGCACTTGTAGAGCAGTAACTACAGTTACATCACTTGTTATGCATCATTTTAGCAACAATTTAATTATGAAAAGCATTTTAAAAAGTGTTTTTCCTCTATGTTATTGCCATGCACATACCACATGCCTGGTAAAAGAAATGCTAGAGGTACACCTCAATTTTAGTATATCATCTACCCATTATTCATGCTCAGAGGCAGACAACCCTTTGAAGTTCCAATTTCATTGAGAGTCAAGAAAAAAGCAAAATTCTAAAGGAAATTAAATTATTCCAAAATGAATAAACCACTCAAAATCTTAGATATGTTTGATGCCTTATTTTTTTTTCACCTTGCAAAAGCTTAGGTGTGCACAGAGCTCTACAGGAGCTCCTGTGAATTTCAGCCAGTGCAAAACTACTTCTGGAGGCCACAAAGAACTGCTTCAGTTCACTATTCTGCCCTCTCACATCATACAAGCTACAGATTTCACCTAGTAGTTTCTACATCACGATCAAACTTAAAATGGAACAGCATTTTTTTTCAGAAATAAAATCAAGCTTTAAAGAATTCAGTGCTAAATGAAGGAAAGAAATAACCCAAACTAAACCACAAAATCAAAACAGAGTTGTTAAAAGCCTCAGAACGTGTAGGTAATTTTCCAGTACGCCCAAGGCAGGATTCACTTTCACCTGAGCAGCTCTGGGCTTATGCTTATGTGGCCAGATCTTAAATTCCCTATGGGATGGTATTTCCACCATCTCTACTCTTGACTTTAGGGGACACATAGGTAGGCTCTTAACATCCAGCTGAACGTGACCTGTATCAATGGCATCCAAACTGATTCCTTTGGTATGGATCTGGAAAGAACATGTCCTTAATTTAAACTGTAAAGGGCTTGGGACTTTATTCAGGCACCTTTAAAATATCTAATTGATGATATTTCTTATAAAAGGAGAGACTGAAGATGGACTGCACAGAATTGCATTTTTTTCCCCCCTGTTTTGCACAAAACTCTGGTAAGTTATTTATTGTTGCAACTGAAAATTAACTATCATCTAAAAATTAGAAATTACCTGGACACAGTTCTGGATTTCTCATAAGGCAGTTCAAAGCCATCAGAATCTGAAATACCATCATACCACATTGAATTCCTGAAATGATTCCATAGTTCTGAAAATAATCTTTACCAAAAAAAAAAAAAAAAAATCAATCCTATTTCTAAACAAAGCCATTGTCTCTTATATTGTGACTTATTCACATTTGTCCTGATAGGTTTCATGTTATTTTACACACATTTTAATTCCAGAAAGTAGGTAAAACTTAACTGAGAGAAAGCTGATCTAGAATTCCAAAGACCTGGCTTTGAGTCCTTGTGCTGCTTTTGGCCCATAGAAAGTTCTCAACTATGGCTCATTACGGTGCCTCATTTCCCCATTGGTGAGAGTAGGAAAGCAGAGCTTTCCAAACAGAGAGGAAAAGAAAAAAATAGCAGCCTTGAAAAAGGATTATTTTTTTTTTTCTTCCTGCCACTCAAGCAGATTCTAAACACACCTCCCCCTTTTCTCAGATAATGGCTTTATCCGTGAATCGCATCACTAAAACATGGAGATTCTTCTTTTTTTTAACTCCACTGCAGCCCCAGACAAGTGGGAACATTACAACTTTCAAAGGGAATGTTTGTATTTTGAGCTCAGCTGTAGCCACAGTCTTTTTAGGTCAGATCACTTAGAACAGGGAGTGTGTGTGGAGGGGGGAACAACAAACATTTTTTAACTGTCAGTTGGAACTGAAAGACACAGCGTGAGAAGCGGCAACTTAGCTCTTGGTTTTGAAGTGATGGCATTTGTCTGTGAGTGCACAGCCCACGAAAGGCGACAGGTTCTAAAATAATGGTACCGTAGCAGGCACTGAAATGTAAAACATATGTCATGCTTTTCCCTGCTCACAGTAAGGTTTAAAATATTTATAACACTGCACCTTTCCCTGAAAGCTTTCTGCAGCTTTCCCGGGTTCACGGGTAGGTGAATCAGCTCCCTAAGAACTGCACTGCAATGCTTTTGCAGATTTCTTCCTCTGCGTACAAAGAGGGGAGCAAATTTTAGGGTTATGCAGCAGCCCCCAAATAGCTATTTTGTCAGTATGCATTCATCCTGACACAGCGTGTTTGTTTCCACAACAGGATTAAAAAAAAAAAAAAAGAAAAAAAACCCCAACAAACCAACCCTACTGTTTTATTTCCACACAAACTGAGGAACTCATATTCCTACTCCCGTACATGAGAACACCACAAATTCACCAGGAAAGTGTGATCCAGGGCTTGAATTAGGTAAAAAGAACACAGAGCATGTTTGTGTGTGTCTGTGCACACACAGGAAGGACGAAAAAAATTACATGATGTGCTTTGATTTGTTTATTCTTTAATGTTCTTTAGCATGCATTTGAGAGGAAATTATTTTTTGAAAGTAAAACTAAAAGGAACATAATCTATTTTTTTTTCTCTAAGGAATTAGAGGGTCTTAGGAACCATCTGTTCACAAGAGATTTGAACTGGGGACAAGCACATCTCCCTAACCTGAGCTGCGAGAAGCTAAAGGGTAGGCTTCTATTTGCCATGTGTGCAAAGAGGTGCAGATTTCCAAACTAAAAAGTTGTTTAGCAGCTACTGTGATAGAATTTAAGTATTGAAAAAAAAAAAAACCAAAACCCAGGAAGTCAGTGAAACAGAGGCAGGCAGGATGTGAGTGCAGATTTTCATGGGAAAAACTCCTTTTGAAACAAAATAAAGCAAACCTAGTCTAATGTGCGCATCCAGATGAAGACCTGTCTGAAACCAATGTGTTTTAGACACATCAAGTCTTAAGCTTTCAAGAAAAGACTCTCTAAGGCATGTTCTGCCATCTCCTTTGTAGCAGAGTCCTTGTCTGACCTAGACTTAGAAGGTCCTGATGCCACAGGACACCGTTATAACATGCACAACTCGCCACAGTGCCTCCAGATCACTGAAGGTGCAGTCTCATTCCTCAGCTCCTCCCCATCACACGGGAGAACAGCTGGCTGCAAGGGACAGTCACACAGCCCAAACACATCTGGTACCATCCCTCAGCACCTGGCCGGGTTCATGGCCCCCTGGCCAACATTCCCTGCTCTCTCTACCTACTTGATTTGCCCCAAAGGGGCAACTCACTGAAAGAAGGCCTGACAGAGTCTCCCTGCAGTACCCTCAAAAATCATAAAAGGTTTAAAAATATTTTTTTAACCAGTGTTTCTTAAGAGTTTGCACATATTTGGGTAATTTTTCCCAATCTATTTTTCTTTGTGAATACACAAGCCCCTGTACATGTGTTTTTAATAAGATTTGAGATCCTAACATATTTACCTTATATTAAACTGCTACTCGTTTCATCTAAATAAGAAACAAACCAGAAACACCACATAACATAAAGCTTACAATAAAAATCACATTAATTCCGAATACTAAAGTTGCAAAGTAGGTTTATTGTTTAAACAATATTTTATTTTTCTCTTATACTTTAAGAATTACCAGACAAGAATTTTCCTTCATGCTATATATTAGAATGATTTTCACTAGATGAAAATGCTCGAATCTATTCTTTAACATTCCCAGTTATTTTTTAATGCTTAAACCCAATGGGAAGCTCTAAACACAACTTAGCACTGCTGCTGTGTATTGAAATAAGTCATTGCACCCAGAGTATTGCTGTGAACCTGGTGGTGTTAAGAATGTCATCAAATCAAGACTTCCCAAAATCTAGGATAAAATTCAGAATTTTTTGCCTACCACCCGTTATCTGGAGTAGATGAGGAACAATTAGGCAGAAAGCACTGGCAAAATGGTCCAATATCTTCTGGTACACAGCTCAATGCAGAG
Organism: Scolopax mira; assembly: GCA_004320125.1. Lineage (NCBI taxonomy): Eukaryota > Metazoa > Chordata > Aves > Charadriiformes > Scolopacidae > Scolopax > Scolopax mira. The sequence continues at coordinate 39,362 of BJBW01006577.1, forward strand.
CTGGTGGTTGCCACTGTGCAACAGCAGCAGGTCAAGATAAAAATTTATCTTTTTTTGGCTGCACACACACACAGTGCCCAGAGAGCCAGCACATTCTCATGCCACAGTAGCAGGCAACTTTCCACCCGTGACAGTAGTATTGCAAAGTTAAGTTTAAAAAGTCCTGAATTAGATAATGGCATTTTTGTTCCGGATACAACTTTGATTATTCATATTATGAGATATTATGAGAATAAAATACAAAGCTATGTTTCTGTGATTCTTAATTCTGCTGTGATTCCTAGTTCTGCTTTGCCTTCTCTTGGCTCCAAAGGAATTAGTAAAAATTATACAGGCTGCATCAGAGTGGCAGTAAACACGTAGAGATGATACTGTGTTTAGTTAGAACTATCATATAAAAAGTGCAATCAGATTTATGACTGAGATGAAACTCCTAATTAATTGGAAAGAAACTCTAGCTGAGTAAGTCACATCATATTTTATATGATTTTGCAGCTCTGTAGATGGCACAGTAGTTCCTCAAGAGGAACACAGCTGAAATAGAGCTTTCTGCTGCCGTAGTGCTCCGGGAGTACCCTCGCTGTGCCACCTAAAGCAAGGTGATACCATTTCAGTTCCTCACCAGCAAACCTCAGCAATAGAGGATTTTCCCCTTTGCTTCCCTGCTGCCTGCAATCAGTGCAATCAGAAACAGTATTTCCATGCTATAAGATGCCAAGCAAACAGTCAAAATAGGAATAAGAAGATATAACAAAAGTGTGTCCGAGCATCTGGATTTAGGAACATTGTCCTAACAGGAGCTGGGGAGAGGGTCTAGGAAACTCTGGGTGAAGACTGGATTGGACTATACACATCAGACTCACGGATAAACGATGAATTTTAACACAGATATTAAATGTTTTACCTTCCGCTGTACCTGTTTGAAAGCCATTGGAAAGGGGCTCTGAGAAATTCCTCTTTATTTCTGTGTTGGCAGCTAGTGGAAGATTTCATGAGGTTTCATGAGCAATGTAGGATTTCATACATGTAAGGAAAACTGCATACAAAACATAATCATTTCCAAAAGAAAATGCACAAGGCAGAAAACCATGACCCCAGTGTCTTGGTGTAGGCTTCTATGTATGATGAACAAGAAAAAATTAAGCTACTCCATTGGTAGAGCACATTCTATGCAACAGACCACTAATTAGGTAGGGTTTAGCATCTCACCTGTTTGCAAGTATTAGCCTGTAAAAACAAAGGTAACAATTTCCTCTTAAAATGATCTTGATTTAAAAAAGGGAAAGGAATAGCGTTCTTGCTGTTGCTCCCCTACACAAGAGGAAAAGGGGGAAAAAAGGAAATTATTTAAACTGACAATCCACATTAAGCTTATTCACTGTCTAAGCATAATTCAGTACTTGTTCTTGTCTGTAAATTTACATTGTATACAAGTCTGGGGCCATGAACTGAAATTTCACAGTGCATATACTTTTGTGCAAAATTCTGACCATTGAGACAGGTATGGAGATTGAACATCAAATAAAAACACTGTAAAGGCATTTAAACACGTAAGAAATTCTCAGTGAATCTGCTTATATCTCACTTCTCCCTAAATTCTACCAGACTGGAAATTAGAAAAAGAATTCCAATAAAATTTCCCATTAAACCCATTGTTAAAACTCTTCCCAACTTCCATAGAAAACCATTCCTCATAATGTATCTAATTTTTAAAATCATAATGTTTTTTGATATAGCACTTTCTTAGACTTTGACATTAGCAAATTTACCAAAATATCACCAGAAAAAGTAAATTCAGAGATGAGCTGGGACAGACTGAACTGAGCATTTCTCAGTGTCAGGATTTCACATGATTTTTAGCTCAGTGCAACCCACTTAAGTTTGTATTAAACTTTGTCAAGCATCTAAAATTTTACATATTAGAACCAAGCTCCAGGAAAACTGCTCTTACGTGATGTTAATCATCTTCAGAGAGCAACAGCCAGCTCCATACTCAGACATACACTATCAGCAGCCTCCAGTTTTCTAACAAAATAAAAAAAAAACACAAAGAAATAAACACTTTTCCCCTGTTTTCTTATCCCACTATGCTCCTCTCTTTTTTATGTTCTTCCTCACATCACTTGTACAGACACCCATTTCCTTGTCTTAAATTATACTTTGCTTCAGCTAAGAATCAAGTACTTGAATATGTACTGGTTTTCTAATTATGTTTACTAAATCATTTCCTTCTCTCAACAGTGAATTACTTTTGGTGCACGGTAGCAATTTGGACAGCAGGCTATGCAGACAAATTTTTGTAGATAATTAGCTGAGTGGATATTCAGCAGAAGTGGGTCATACTGTACTTGTTCACAGATGGTTTGATAGAATGGATTTCAGCACATGCGCTTCTCTAAATGCATAATATTTCAAAAGAAGAAAGAAAGTGAAAAAAAGAAACAGGTCTAGGTCTAGAATAGGTTACAGAATATATGCTTTTAGTGTAGGTAGTTAATAGGTAGACAAAGCATTTAATGTCTGCAGTGAATGTATTGGGTTGTGTAACAGTAGACAGAAGAGTGTGCTTTTAGAAAAACACTTATCAAGCAGGAGACAGCCTAACTGCTGCAGCTAGAGACTTATGCTGTCTTACAATTGTCAATGAAGTATGAATAAAATTGTCATTTATCCATACACACATATATTATAGCTACAAATACTACTTATTTCATGATAGCACTATGTTAGGCACAGGCTTGGCTCTGCAGCTTGGAAGGCAGCCAGTGCCTCCAGAGCCATGTCCTACCACAGCAGGACTGCGTCACCCACCAACACATTCAGAGTCCAACAACAAATAAAAAGAGTCCCTACAGATTCATTATAAACTCAAAAGCAGGGTCTTCAGTTTCCTAGGGTAGCTCTACACACGGGTAAAACATGCTGCAGAGCCCAGCGACAACCAGCAAAAAGATACTGGGAGACAACACACAAATAAGCTACTAAATCCTTCAAGAATTATTGCCAGTCTTCAGAACCACCAATGGAAAGACAAAGAGTTTGCAACATTTTGGAGTCCTATCTCATTAGTAACTTTTACGTTTCTCCACAATTGTGATTACACCAGTGGCATTAAAAGATGGAGAAATCTTTCTGTGGCATTTGTTGTGGAAACATAGTAAACCTATTCCTTTTCTCCTAGCAACAAGCAGCTGACATAAAATTATCATACACTGAACAAGATTTACTTCCAGATCATGACACATACCCATAAGCTTCAGCCTAACTCTGCCCTCAGAGTATTATAGTGGTCACTGACATCACTCATTTTAGTGTTTTCCTGTTTCAAAGCTCAGGCTGTTTGCAGAGCAGATGATATAGATAGAAACAAATGATATTATTTTATTTTTCTATTAACAATGCAAACAAAGACATGCAATTGACCAAATTTCCTGTCATAAAGAAAATATGATAAATAAAATGTTAGCGTTTCAGATATTAAATCAATTTTTGCTCTAAGAGATACACCTGTTAACAGTAATTTGTTACAAAGAAAGGAAAGTTGGAACAATTTACTTGTTTTCTATTTTTTGCACACATCCTAACACAATGGGATTCTCTTGCCTGGTGGTGGCTCTCAATGTTTTGATGTAATTAGCAAAAAAGTACTTAAAAATTTATAGATATATGAAATCCTCAATATAATTTGCTTATACTAAACTATCACTTACAGAATATCACACAAATAGCAAACATGTTAACAGATATTAGATTTTGCCCAATATGAATGAAAGAAGTTGTCCAACTATTCACAGAAAGAATCAACAAATAATTGAGTTATCCATATTGTCATAAAGCTTTTGATCGTTATCTTTAGGTACTTGTTTGTATACCTTTCCTGGCTAAAGCCTGTTGCTACACTGCAGCTATCTCTGCTGCTGTCTGGTACAGAATTTTAGCCCAGATAATCTCTTATCAGATGAACTTTCTGTTGTAGAGCAATACATTGCTCTGAGGTGCATGCAGTGTCAAAAAATCAGCAGGTAAACTGGGACTGAGTCAGTTTACTGACATTATAAAGTTACAACCTCGTTGTTTAACATTTTACTGTTCTTACACCGACACCCAATCATAATTTCACTCTTTCCGACATAACTTTTAAAAGACAAAAGATTGAAACACACAGGGTCAGTGCATAGTATGCCTTCCAGACCAACACTTTCAATTCCAGGACAATAAGACTGACTTAGAGGTGCACACAGACAGCACAAAACATTAAAAAACCTATAAACCAGTGATTTAACAAACTACTAACTAAAAGGAGGCATCTGATTATATAAATTGCCAAGAATACTGTTACATTTACAGTCATTTACTGCTTACACTTCACTCCAAAAGCCATTCCTTCTTTTTTCTGTTCTCCTAGAAGCTCCAAGGTCTGTCTAGCACGTAGCCTGGGAAAAGTCTGGGGAAGAGGGGGGGAGAACATAAACAAACTAGAAAAGCCCACCACACCCAACTCATCATCACTTTCAAGTATTCTCCGTTTTTACAGTTCAATAAACAAGATATTTTACCATCTTAAATAATCAGCACCTAAATGAGACAGGATTGTTTCAAGAAAGCAAGAATTAATTAAACTTGTCAGTTAAGTTTAAAAAGGAAAGGCAGGGAATTAACAAAAAAAAAGTAACAGGCTTACAATCCCTTGAAGAATTTGACTGTTGAACTTAATATTGCTTAAAATTCACCAGTCACTCATTTATACAAACGTTAGCAGAACATGGATAAGAATCTCAGATTTAAATAAAATCAGTTTTCAGTGAAACATCACTCCATAATCACCTATAATTGTTTCAAATATTACACTCTAAATTGTTTTATCCATGGCTAAGATGCAATAAGACTGATAGTTTGCAAAACAAATTCTCAGTGCATTAGTCCTGGAAGTTGTGATTTGCAGTATAAAACATACATGAAAGCTGGAAGAGTTCAATCATATGCCATCGCGTAATTCATGGTGGTTTTCTGCGTCTTATGTCACGGGATACGTGTATCCTGCATAGAACCCTGCACAACAATATACATAGCACAACATTATAAAGATTCTATGCTGAATTATATGCTGGTGCACTATTTATATGTGCTTAACAAATAGAAACGTAGTAAGCTACAGAGAAGTTAATCACACACAACCACGTCATACGTTCCATAGTGATGTCCAGGCAACTCACCAAAACTCAAAAAAGAAACAGCCCCAAATAGTGAGATTTAGTTCTGTCCACAGGGAAGCTGGGAGCACACTTCACTTGCCATCCTCCTCTTTTGAACCCTTTGCCCTAATGTCCCTCACCAGTTATTCTTCCTTTTATGCCATGCAGGAGTCTCCTACTTCCGTTTGTGTTTCAGGAACTCCTCAGCAGGGTAATAGTGGCATAATTTCCTCATGGTACATGTATTCAAAAAAAGGACTTTCTTTCCCTGGGAAATTATATTTCAAACAACCTGACAGTTGGGGTGAGCACTGTATGTTACACCTCATGGAGGAGCAATTGTCTGCAGTCATGTTCTCATTCTCTTAGGAAAAATAAGTCCTTCATGGACTGCTCTTTCCTTAGTAGTCATTTGAGCTTAATTTTCAAAAGGCATTGACCAAAATTCTGCCTGAATTGGGCTATTCCACTCATTGTGCATAAAACCATATATGTTGTAGATCTTCTTTTAGAAAACATCTAGCTGATTCATACCAACAACATCCCGGGGCAGGCATTCAGGCTTTAGTGAAGGTATTTCATCTTACTTCAAACACATTAGGAATAAAGGCACATGCTATTTGCAGTTTAATCGTGACTCATCTCACTTAAAGTTCTACCTGAAGCAGCCCTTCACACTTCATCTTGGAAGCTAAATAAAAGGAAACATATACAACTAGTAAAAGTGCCAACTGGTATTTTTAAAGATGCAGAGAAGTGCTGCATCTTTAGGGGCAGAGAAGTGTCCTTCTTTCCGTTCTACTCCTTTATGCAAGATAGATGGAATATGTTATTAAGCTAAAGTGAATAAATGGAGGACCTGATAAAATTATTTCTGGCTTGCATGATGCACAGAATCAACTCACCATTGCTTAAAAGTCATCAAGTCAATCAGTGGAAACAAATCTTGCATAAAAGCATCTCATGGTCTTACAGGCAGTAACATCTGATAGACAATGAAGAGATTCAGTTCAAGCTGGCTCGGATAATTCAGATCTCAGAGGCACGGGTCAGAAAGACATTTCCTCTACATTATGAGATGCTTTAAAGCAGTGCAGGAATTATGCCAAGGGAAGGGAAAGAAGGGAGGAGGATTATCTCAGTTTGTGTTCATAGAAAAACAGGAGGGAACTGCAGTTATTCCAAAGGGACTCTGCAAAAGTATGCAGAAGCATTTTATTTTGTCATGGATACTCTTCACTCCCCTGCATCCATCCTACCCAGAGCACACAGGTTATAAGAAACAGCAATGCTTGGGGCACACGGGTTGGTGCTGCTCAGTGAGGATGCCATTCAGTGTGCACGGCTGCAGGCAGGCTCTCTTATTTAATGCTTGCCTGTTCTTTCAATTCTGCTCCTGTGGTCTGTCGCTGAGTGATGTTGATCTTTGCCTCTCGACTACCTGGAGTGAATTCCATTGCAAATAACCTATTCTCCTATTGCTTAATGCAAAGCCAACAAAAAAGCCAGCACTTGATTTCCCACTGTTCCCAGCTGCTCTTCTCGGGAGCAATCTGAGTAAAGCAGCTCGCTTCCCAAAGGATAAGCACATTGCTTGCCAGATTTTTCTGAGGTTTTAGAGATCCACTGAAGTAAAGGGAGATGGGGAAGGAGGAGGAGTATGGGAAAAGAAGAATAATGGAATAATATATATATATTAAGCTTTATATCTTTTAAAAGCAGCAGAAAGTATCATGTCTTGAACTGACCCACTATATGAAAGGCCATTATATTTCATCCAGTCATCCCTGCTACTTGCTCGGTTATGTTTTGTTAAAGCTTATCTTGCAATTTTGACAGAAGAATTCATCAATTCTCATGGTGTTCTGCTCAAATGGCCAGTCACGTTATCTGAATGATAGATAAGGTAAGGATGGATCTCTATAGCCAATGTACACAAACCAGCTCTAGCACAGACCTGGCAGCACAGAACTCAATATGTATTAGCCCATTTCAAGGCACTATTTCTGCAGTGCCCTGAATAGCTTTCACAATCCATAATGAACTACAGATTGTCTCTGTATTCTATTAACTGCTAGTTGCAGCATAGATATAGCCATCCACCTATCCAGAGGCACAGAGGAAGTATTGCTAATTGCTGAACTACAGGCAACACCAAAAAATGTCACCTGCCACCGATCACATCCACTGAAATGCTACATAGTGACAGCAATCCATGTAGGGAATTACTTTTGGTAATTTCTCTGCTTGATGTTCAGGTTAGCTGTATCAGAAATGGTCTGCTACACTCAACACAAACTCGCTACACATGCAGAATGCAAATTTGTTTAAAATTAACTAATCATTGCCTGCAATTAAATTTCAAGGTCTCAATTTAAAGACATGAAAATCCATGCAAAACTATGAGACTTAGATGACTTGGTAAGAACCCCAAAACTTTAAATCAATGAAAACACCTGCAAAAAGCTTGCCTTCACACATAGGGATGAGTCACACAAAAGATAGGTATAAAAGAATCCACATATATTTATATGTGTGTGTATGTACAGTTATGAATGAATCAATTTTGTTCCTCTAAGATTGCAGCAAGATGCTTTTCCCTCAGAGTAGTGAGGTTTCCACAGCATTTATAGAGTAAGGTGCTTACATCTCCAATTTCCTCAGGAAATTCCATCATGGCAGGGACACAGCACAACTACTGCTCAGCATCTTCATGCAGTGTTAAAGATGCCAGAGATCTTACCCTGCAGTTGTCTCCAGCTTTCTTGGTGTGTGGCTTAAGTACTTAAATGTAAATCAGGACAACAGTAAAGATTAATGCCAAGTTAAAATGTAGCTCAATTTTAGCACACACTTAGGAGTACTTCTGACTTAAGAGCTGTGGGTAAAATGTATTATTCCAAAAAACACAAATAGCTTCACTACCTAGCCTGGCATCTGTTAATTACCTTGTTGTTTCATGGTATAAAAAACATAATTGTTTATTTGAGCAAGGTTTTTGAGAGACAAAAGCTGCTGAGGATTGTTTATTGGTGGTTAAAAACCCCCAAACCACTGCGCATACACTTCAGTCCTGCTCAGAGTCCCCCTAGGACTGATGCACTGAGTTTAACTCAATGTAACATCTGACCAGAAAATTACTTTGCAACAATGTAACTTCATTTATGTTTCAAAGGAGACAAACCGATTTTTTTGCTGTTAAAAAAAAATCTAAACAGGAAGTCTAAGAGACAGATTTGATTATAGTCAGGAAGGATAAATACAGGATCTTTGACTATTATGAAAACAACTCCACAGGCCTGTGGTGACTTTGAATTAACAGTAGCAGTTTAAACCACTAGCAAACCAAAGACAGTGGTACATTAAAGTGCATTAAGAGTAATCTGATTTTAGCTAAGTAAACAAGGTAGGAAGGTTTTTTTTTTTGTTTCAAGAAAATATTTTCTGTGTTCAACGAATGAATTTAATCATAATTACTATGTATAAAATTAAATTTGTCATTGGATCTTTTCTTAAACTGTTTATACTAATAATGAAGAATGCAAGCACACACCTTTTATAAGCACTGTCCTTAAGCAATGTGGGGTTCAAGCAGAAGAGGGAATGGAAATGGAGAAAAGATAATTCAGTTTCTTTCAAAAGCATAGGAAATTAATAAGAAAAACCTAGGTACTGGTGTACTCCAGCAATTAAAAGACATGGTGATTAGGAATGATTTCTCTACTACGCAGCTGTAGAGGAGCTGGGCAGAGCTACACTGAAAAAAAAATAATAAAAAAGACCTTAGATTAAAAAGAAATCTATGCCCAAGAGAGGTTTGCAAACAGATTGCTAACATCACTTACGTTTATTCAAAGTGATTGGTAAAGTCTTTCCCCATTAATCTTTTTATATCCCCAGGATTTAAAACACCCAGAGAAAAATACACCATGATGTAGTAGGAGTATGAGAGGGGACTGAATTCAGAGCTGTCCAGTAGTAGAGCTGTGAAATAACAGGCAAAGTCTCTTTCACTGTCTGAGCAGCTTCATGGCCTAAGATGAAAGATTATTGTTTGCAATAGTGAGTTTAGTTTCACAGGTCCTAGAACGAATTTGTTGCACAGTATGATGTGACTTTCTTCAAACTCATCACATACTACTGTGTCTCTTGGCCAGACTCAAAGTCTAGCAAAGCTCAGTAGGAATCTGCCACTACTCTCTCACCAAGTTTTCCACCCTTCTAATTATATGTGGCTTGTATTCTGGATTTTGTATCCCCAACAACTGGAAATGTAAAAATTGGCAATTCAAACCACCTTTTCATTGGAAAGACAAGCTTATAAGAATAATCCAAACTAGTTTTCAAATTCAGGTGGGAAACACTGGACCACCCTTTCTCTCCCTGTAAGCTCTTTTCCTCTCCAACCTATACCACATGGAAAAATAATGGGATAATTTGATCTCCACTTGAGCTTCCTTTTTAACATTCATAAAGGTAAGATTGCTGCAACACGCTCTGAAAAAAAACCCACCACAAATCAATGCAAAGATGTATAAACATATAAAAACAACTTCTGGTTAACTTCTGCGATTTTTCTTCTTACCTTTATCTCTAATCTTTTCTGGTTTTCAACATCTCCATGTACTTTGATTAATTTGTTCCACCAGGTCTGTTCATTTGAACCACAGTAGACATTTGGATAACTAAAAAGAAAAGTTCATTACTCTCCACACCCCTTGGGGACAGTTTAGGGCAGAATATGCTAAACCCTCAGACTTGGGTTGCCGGTCAGTTTTATAAAGGAGGAAACAAAGCACCTGCAAGACACCAAAACCAGCTTTAATATGATACCTGCATGCACACACATACACAATGTGATTTAGAAATCCAGAGCAGAGTTGATAAGGCAGAGATAAGAAGGTAAACAGATACCCAGCATCAGCCAGAGCTGCTATGAGTCTGCATTTGCAGGGCACGGCGCCATGTACCAGATCAGTCATCAGCTGGCTGGATGGCAACAACTGTACCTCCCCTTTGCTGCTCCTGCCTGATGGCAATGAATTCAGGATGGCATCCCATGACACTAGCTCTGCTTACCTAAGAGGAGGCTGCAAAAGCCTTACCATAATTTTTCTAAAGAAAAAAATGCTGCTAAATCTCGAGGACAGGAGCAGCTACAAGAAAATAGTGATTTGTTTCAATCACCTATTTTTTCAGAGTAGAGAACATGGGTACCACCACAGGAATCAGAACCAATATCAACTGTTACTGAACCTGATCAGCAACTGCTCAAAAAGCACAAATGAAGTTACCCTGGGCAAATTGCTCTATATGTCTTGCATGTCCGTGGGCTACAGCTGGAGCCAACCAAAGCTCGTATATAGGAATTCGTAGGAGTTTCTGTTGGAGACAGACAGATGGCAGAAGATGGAAGGCCAAGATAATTTGGCTAGAAATGAAACCTCTAACATTCATTTTGGAAGAATCATTCCATTATTTTCTGACGAATGGAATGACAAGCCCTGCAGGGGAGTGTGATGCACCCTGACTGCCACTGGGTTCACAAGGAGTGTGCCAGCACAAATGCAGCTGAAAGCCCAGGATTTAAGGACCTAGAACCAACCCACAGAAGACAAGAGAAGAAACCACTGCTACTTCAAAGGATCATCATACCAGAGTCAAGATGTGAGCAACACTGCTTCCTGCGGGAGATCCAGGGATTCATTTTCTCAGAATTTGTGTAATACACAGTGTGCTGCCAACCTCCAAGCATCCAAAGAAATCTCTGAATTAAATAACTATGCAAGAGTTTGGTAACAAAGCACACATGGTGATTTGGATGAGGTTAAATATCAAGACATCAGTTTTGAATAGATGAGGAATCCAAGTGTTAGAAAATGAAATCTCATTTTGATCTGTGTCATACATGCAGTAAGACCTCCTTGAAATCTGTTACATGGTGCAACATGTATAATGCCCAAGATGCTCTTCTCAAATATTTTAAGTTTTGCCTCAAAAGCAACATTGCTGTTGTTAAAACTAATGTTAAAAGAGCATAGATTTGTACATCCAGACACACTGGTTTTAGCATTGCCTTAGCATACATGAAGGGTCTACAAAACTCAGGAGAAGTGATCCACAATGAGGGGCCCATTCAAACTGTGCAGTGGCCACAGTCAGTTTTCCACATGCAAAGCATGAGCCCCACAAAGCAATAAAGCTGAGTAGCTCACAGCACTGAGCAAAGCCTGCCCAGAGCTCCCCCAAACCTGTACTATGTCCATGGGCTCTGGCCACAGGATGGAAGTTAGATGTAGGCCTGAGCAACAAAGTGGCCTTAATTCCTGCTAGTTCATTACACAGTTGTGTCAGAAAAATCCAGTTTATTTACACAGAAACTAAATCATACTGTAAAAATCCAAACACTGCAAATTATTCTTTTCACCAGATGCTTCCTTTTAAGGCATATAAACAATTATAAATTTTTTTTTTTTTTGAGGATATTAGTAATTAAATCATGTCCATATTGTTTCCTAGTCATGGATTTGCTTTCTTATCTTGTTTTTGTGAGGTTGGTTTTGTCACTGACCTAGCACTCATGGAAATATATTTATTTTGGTATTTTCTCAAGCAGCATGCCTAGTTATAGGCATATATTTAAATGGTAAGTAAAGACAGGTGGGTATACCCATTTCAGTGGACCCATGTTCAAGTGTACAAGCTGAGACTGACTCTGTACACATATACTTAGTATCAAGCACACAATTTTTCTCAACCTACAATATAATTCCTAGTTTATTTCTACTTGTTTATGATTCTCTTGTCAGAAGTGCAATATTGGCCAACACTTACAATATTAAAACTACAATGATGAAGCGTTTTAGTATCTGGAATGAAAAACAGCATTATTGTAAATCTATTTTGTAATTTAAACTTAACAATAAAAGTTACAAGACCACACACTCCTTTGCTCTGCCTTTTGGGAAATCACTGATTCATACTACCTTACTGGGCGCTTACTTCATACTTGTGATCTCAGTTAAACAGGAGGCAGACACCACAAAGTGTTAAATACAACAGCATGCATATTATTTTTTTTGTTCTCTTTGTAAGGATAACAGTTCAATCTTTGCTTGACTATGCTTCCTGTGCCAAGCAGCATTCCCGAGCTGAGAGAGACTTTCCAAATTAAAGAAAACAAAAATCTCTTGCATGCCTGGAGGAATACGTAGTCCAGGGAGAAGGAAGGGGAAGGGAAGTCATCTACCATTTAGAACAAAGTTATTTACCAGGGGAAAAAATAGATATAAGATCTGAGACTTTCTGCTCTAACATAATTTGTGTATCCAAAATCTATTTGAAACATGACCTGATGTACTATCAAGTCCATTCTCTCCTCTGCCTTACTGTTACCTGCATAAAGCCACCACTGTTGTGCTGCTCACTATGAATCTCCCCAGCCCCACAGCCCTGCCTGGAAATGCTGCTCCTCCTTAGAGATGATACCCAAAAGCCCTTCTTGTGCACCCATTGGCTTCTCTGAAAACGTACCTTACTTCTGAACTGAGTGGGCAAAACCAAGTCACTTTCAGTAGGAACTAAGCCTTCCTTTCATTTGGAGAAAATAACATTCAACAGCTTACCGTACAGACTGTGCTCTTTTTGCCATTTAGGCAATTTTTCCTGCCAGTTTGGGATCAGGATGTGGGAGGCAGGATGCCTTTTTGGAAAAGCTGAAAAGAAACAAACGTTGTGTAGAGTGTGCACATACACAAAAAAGGAAAAAAAAAAAAGAAAAAGGAAGAATCTTGCTTTGGATGCTTGCAACAACAGCCCTGCATGATTCTGCGTCACGTTGCGTTAACACTGAGCCTCAGAGAAGGCTGGACTACATTTCCATCATTTGCTTATTTAGATGATCTTTTTTATTGCGCCTTTCTAGACATCACTAGCATCTAAAAGGATTATAATTATGATGCAAAATATCACTCGCTTTACCTAAACACTGTACATATGTAGCTTTATTTATCTTCCCCCTCCTGTTATACATGCCCAATTAGTTACACCAGGCGCTCCAGTAGAACAGGAATGTTTCCTATGCAGTTTCGTTTGCTAAATGCCTTTGTGACAGTTTCTTGGCAAGAACTGCAGCAGGGAGGTTAACATATGTTAAGAATACATACAGCAGGCATTCCTAGTTAGAATGCAAGTAAATAGGAAACATCACAGCAGTAGCACTTCCCGTGCTCACCATCCAAGCGGGTTTGCTTCAGAAGTTCAAGTCAGATTTCAGCAGCAGAGTTTGCCGCTGCAGAAAGGGATCTTTGTCCACAGATTTATATTCAAGAGGTTTGCTCAACAGTGATTCAAATCCATAATCTACCACTTCAGTTTCCTAAAAATTACAGGTTGGGAGAGGTAGAAATGAACTCTACTTAGAGTACAGGACTAAAATTAAAAATTCTTTTTAACATAAGATCTAGAATTGCACAAACCGTAAAGGTCTTGTTCTTCAAGGCATATAAAAGCACATGCCAATTCCTTAGAAATTGCTTCTCTCAGTAGCACCAGGAACAGGAAGATCCAACATTTTCCTCCTGTTCTTGTCACACCCATGTCCTTTCTCTTTCCACATCAGAAAATGCTCAAGTTGTCCTTCCCCACTGGTGGGGCAACAGCTCATAGGTGTCAGAAAGTGCAGGAGGAAAGGCTTACAAAAGTAAGGGTTGGAGACTTCTGGAAGGAAAAGTTTCTCTGTCTCCTGACTGCTGCCTGGACAAAGGCAGTCTATGTAGTGGGTGTGAGGAAGCTTCACGTGCAGTCTTCAGAACCGTCTGCTCATTCTTCTCATTCTAAACCTCTTGGAAGTACTAAAACCTTCCCCACAGTTTCATACAGACAAATCCTGACACCTCTTCCTTTACCAGCATTATGCAAACACGTAACAGCAACAGACCCTCTCTCTACAGCTCCATACCTGTCTCCACAATTCCTACAGACTCAATCCTAACCCATTTATGTCTCTAACACCAGTCAATTTCTGCCACATCCATCTATTCCAGTAACACAATAAAAACATGAATTTTACCACATTAGGGTGTAAAGCTCGAACAGGCTTGGGTTGCCAGGTTCAGGCTTTTGAGACAAGACTCTGCAGGTGAGACTGAACACATTTCACCCAGAAGATGACAGCTGTAAGTAATACTTAAGCCAAAGTGAAAATAAAAATTAGAAATAATATAGATTTCAAGTCTGCTACTCTTCATACTTGCAGGTGATAATTTGTGACCCAACTGTGCTAAGTACCATGTCTCAAGGTAAAATTAAATTAATACTGCCAGCATAGCAGAGAGGGATCTCAGGAAAATTTTTATAAGCATCACAGAGCAAAGCAAACTTAAGGAAGGATTTGAAGGAGGTAACAAGACAGTGGAAGAAAACTAGAAGGTGCTTATTAGAACACATAACAAGCCAGTGATAAACGAGGACATAAGAGGCCAATTAGAGGCCAGACCAGAATCTCAACACCAGAATCTCAACAAGAGATAATAGGTAAAACAGGGACCTACAATGAAAGGTCTTTGAAATGAAGACAAGTGCCTTCTGTTTGGGATAGTAATTTTTTTCCCAGGCTGTCATTCTTGCATGTTTTTTAAAATCTGGAATTTGCACTCTAGCAGACCAAGTTAACTGATGAGGCACCTTAGGCTGTTTGGTAGCCATAAGCAAGCAGTGTACCTGGATGGTGCCTGAGAAACACAGGTTTCCTGGACTAAAACATCTTGTGCCACAGTGCACTCAGGTTTTTCTATGCAGATCGTATTTAAGTTGAAGCTTACATCCAATTACCAAACAATTAATTGTTAATGCTAAAGGAGCACACAGAAATTTTAAGGCTGAAATGGACAATTAGAATCTGAAAATAGACTGATAAGCTCATTAATATTTGTGAGGACCATGTTTAAAAAACATACACTGGATGTTTCACTAAATCCCCCCCATCTTTAACTAACAGACTATATAAACATGCGCTCCTTAATCTTCACAGATTTCTGCTTTATTCTAGATTTCATACTGGAAGCATAGTCTAGACAGGTCAGATTGATTTTGTGTCATTATCCATGCAAGCACAGAAAAAAAGGGATCTCTTGAGAAAGTTATGGGCCAGACTTTCATTTTCCTGGACTACTCTGGAAAAAGTTGTGTCCTTTGCAAAAACATCAAGAAATGAGCAGAAAGTGAATTATGACACAGAACTGTTCTTAATGTTTTCCAGAATTTTCAGTTTTGTGATGGCATAACACTGGCTTTTGGAACAGAAATTGGCTATTTCCACAGCCTTTCTCCATGTCTCAATTTCTGCCTAACTTCTTAATACAGTAAAAAAACCCAAACTCTGACCAGAACTTCCAAAAAATCCCACCAAGACAACCCCTCCTGCTAAATCACTGTTTGAGGCTACAGGCACATGCCAGCACATTCTATGTGCTGGCATAAACTTCCACCCATTACTCTAAGGAACACTGTAATTCACCCAATTTCCCATCCCCACCCTTACACTGCCAGTGCTTATGCAGCCACCCAGCGAACTGGGTGAGAGCTAAAGCTGTACACACAAGAGAGGGAAGTGAGATGGCTTTTGCATTGCTACTATTGTCTACATATTCTCATGTCTGCTCAGACATTGAGGGGTTGGGAGGAAAGGAGAGAAGGAGAGGAAGGGACAGAAGCTGCTTTCTTCTCAGAACCACTTGATCCGATTTTTGGAGCTTTTGAGGATGTGGATAGCAGAGGCTGCATAAACCTCAACCCAGCCAAAAGATCACTGGGGATAAACACAAATGCTGGTATTTCAGAAGAGGTAAGTGACCTTGCTACCTAAGAGCTAGTTTAGTTACAACTACAGATAACTTGACTTTTTATGACCTGATTGTATTAGTGTTACAACTGGGTCACACAATAATAGCTCCCAAATAGCCATTTCTTTAATTATCCAACTCCAGTGAACCTCTCATCCCCCTTGCCCCGTTTCCTTCCTTTATTCTTGTTACTCATTTGCAATCTTCCCCCACTTCTCTAATAGAGTTAATAATTCCGTTCTAGATGCTAAATTTGTTATTTTTTGTTTGTTCTTTCCCCAGTATCTATTAGTTTACTTCACCATTTACATTTACTTCACATTTACATTTCTCTAGCACTTATTTTCCCTTCCTTTAAACTCTCCCCATGCACTTGTCATTGCTCCCTGCTCCCCCATCCCTCCTCTCCAGCTCTCCTCTACAAACCCGTCTCTTGCTGCTTTTTTCACTACCACACAAACAAGGGATCAGAACAGAATGTTCTGCATTTTCCTGGAAGTATTATATCACGTATTCTCAATATTGAGGGCTGATGCCAAAAATGAAATCGTTCTACCAGACTGGACAAAATACACTTAACTGATAAATTCAGATTTAGATCAGGTCCACTGTTTGTCAAGGAATATTTATTTGATATTCGATAAACTCTCCTTGGGAGACATCTGACAGACATATTTCTTCTCCCTTCGATAGTGACAGGATGTAAAATATATCAGTGCAAACAAAATTAAGAACAGTATCTTAATTTCAGGTCACTGAAGGGTCTATTCACTGATAACTGTTTTCCCAAGGTAATAAATAGTATAATCTCTCTATAATTCTTAACTAAGAATTCCACTAACTGTACAGTAAAATGTGTAAAAAAGATAATTAACTATGTTTCTCCAAAAGGAAATTAGTAAATATAGCGAGAGGTTTTTGCAGTTCAAAGTATGCTAAGCAGACTGTTAACCAAACACAGACAACTCCACAGCACTGCCCAGTGAGCACTATGGACCCTAGTCTTCCACATTATCTTGAAACTGTGTTAATTAATGTGAGAGCCCCATTAATAAAAACGAAAGTAGCAACGGCCACCACAACATAAGAGTGAATAAATCAAACTGGCTCTATGGCGTTCCCATCCCAGCACTGCTGTGCACGCACCCAGCGACAGCACAAACCTGGCTGGGGACAAACATCCCTCTGGGGATGCTCCATGAGCTGAACGTTGTGGCTGGGATCACTGCCCTCCTCCCCACCACTCCCACCTACTCTAGGGAATCCTCTCAGCATCGCACCACAGTCTCACTTTGGAAACCAAAGTGTTTGTTCCAGCTCTCCCATGGATTCTTGAAACACAAAGCTGGATTCCCAGTTCACAGATGTGGATTCTACAAGTCAAGCAGGACTGCCGTACAAGTAATTCTCAGACCTTTTCTTTTTTAATCCCTCTCCCCCCACAATCCTCTAAGTTTGTTATCAACACACATACTTGTTTTGGGAGTTGGTCTTCCAGTTCCTACTAAAGGCAGAGTGCACCAGACAAAACTGGGAAGCAAGAAGAACTGAAGACCATGCACTGACCTCCCATGATCTTAAAGAACTAAGTAATCATCGTGCCTTTTATGTTCATACCACATTCTATGCAAGTCTTGGAACAAAAACCTAATAGCTGTCTCCTAGGCACTTGCTGTTATGTCATCCCTTTTTCCTATTCAAGTTCACTGACCCAAGTTTTCCCAAAATTGTCTAGATCTTCAGAAACATCCTCTAGTGCAAAATAAGCAAGATACTTCAACAAAAGTAAGAAAAATTCAGATTTGAGATTTTTTGACCAAGTCGTTTGGTGGTCACCATCCTGTCCAATTCCAGTCTAGCATGCTATTAAAATGGGAACAGCTGTATTTAACTCATTTGCAGCCTAACTGGTTACTTCATCTGTTTTTTGCTTATTTTACTCTGCTTTTGTACTTGTTTCAGGTTGTAACACATGCATCTCATCTGCACACACACAAACTAAACATCTTACCCCCAAGCTTCGTTTCAAACATGCAGAGATTCCTATGGGGAACTAGTACCCAGACATCTTGGAATAGGAGGCCTTTCTCAGGACAAATAGTGCCATTGGGTTTATAGTGAGGTGTCTGAGTATTCTCAGCATCTCCAGCACTATTCCCACACCCTCAATTTCTAACAAAGCGTAATCTCCCATGACTTGAGCACCAAAGAGCTGAGATAAACTTGGTACCACTTCAATTCATGTTATACACCTGATTTGCTTCTTTCCCATTTTAGGAGGGAGAATTGTTAACATCCAAGTCAGGCTTTTTAGAGAATAAAAGAGGATGGTTCACTACCAGAAATCTGAACTAGTCATGTAACTAATTACTACAGCAATTTAATAAAATACATGAATTTATGATTCATAAATTAGATAAGAGAAGAAGTAACAGTGTTTTACCTGTATTAGCATCTGATGAGTCAAAGTTAATTTCTGACAGAATACATATTTTTATATTAAAATATTAAGCTATGTAGTCCCTGTCGAGTTACACGAAGAAGTGCTTTTGGGGTACAGAAGCCAGATCCCTTCAATCTACCTGTGCAAAACCATTTCAAGTTGTACAGGGAACTATACTAACTTTTAGCATGATGTGTAGATTTATTCTAAATTGTGATCCAGATATGAGACCTGATGACTACAAAAGACTTCCTCTCCCTGGACTCTAATTGAAGGAAAATAGCTGAAGCTGAGTGTTGATTCATTTAGACAGGACAGCTGGCCTCACTACTTTAAACAAACTCAGAAGCAAGGAGTGGGGAGAGGCAGAAGGGCCTCTCTCTCGAGCCTCCTACTGTCTCTGAGCCAGTACATGGAGGTCTGAGAGGCAAGAACTTCTAACTCATTGGAACAAAGCTTGCTGCAGAGATTTTTTTAATAACGTTAAATCTATCAGCAGATATATATGCACTGAGGATCTGGACACCATTAAATTTATTTAAAATACAGCCTGTAAATAAAAATAGAATGCCGGAGGTTCTTTCAGTTGGACTCCCAGTGCATGCTTCTCTCAAGCTGCACTGACCTCAAGGTCCTTTTGCAGTCCTTTCTTAAAAGAGAAAATAAATTAAATTATTCTCCCAGATGGTGAGCCCAGCAACTCAGACGCTAATCCCCCAAGCTCACATCAACCCATTCACAACAAATCAAAGCACGGATCTTTTTTCACTCCCTAGAAAACATTCAAGCAAGTGGAAGAGCTAATACACACTTTTTTTTTTGTCAATCAAAATTTAAAGCATTAAAAGAGACATTTGAACAGTGGCAAAAAACAGTCTGCTTCTTGCATAGCTAGCAACTGCAGAGAGAAAAAAAACAAATCCTGAAGCTACTGCAACCTACTACTGTTATTAAAATACTACAATAATATATAGCACAAGCACTGGGAATTGTAGGGAATTTCTGTACACTCACTGCTATAAAATTCCAAAACACAAATATTTCTCAAGCTGTTTATCCAGTAACTTGCCTGAAATGTCTGATGCACAGCAACGAAAGGTTAACCAGGCCTGCAAGGAGGCTCAGGGCAGAAAGTGTATTCTGCAGCTGACATGAGGACTAATAGTCAAACCATCAACAAGATTGTTACAGTTAACTGGTTTTCATTTAGAACTGTGTTTTTGCTTCCTTTCCTCTCAGTGCCCTTTAGCAAGTTGGAAGCCAGGCGGGTTTTTTATTGCTATGTGCTACAAAGAACACTTACAGTTAATGTGAACACACGAAATGTGGCTCCTTACTGAATATTTACTGTTATCGAGAAAGGAGATTTTGTTACACTACAGATTTCTAAATAGCTTTGTTAGAAAGAGATGTGAAGAGTTTTACCCGTAAGCAAATGCAGCTCGTCAGAACTTACGTAATTGCAAAGCAGAAGAGATTGGAAAGACTCCAGTTCCCAACAGCTTGAATCCAAAATACTCCAGTTTCACTGCTCTTCTACTGTAGAGCCTGGGTGAATCAAAGAAATAAACACCTGCTTACAGAATATCTTATTTAGCTACAGAAGTTTTCTTCATTTCCTAAGAAAGCACTAAAATCAGAATCATATTAAGAGGGAGCCAAACATCACATGTTTTCTAAATATAGCTAAGGAATAGTGCTAACAATAGTTAAAACTTCTCTGCTGGATTTTTTTACCTGCATCTAAAAATTATGTCTGTCGGACATTACTAATACAGTAACAAAATATTTAAGTAAATTTTAAGTAGCTACAGTGATTATGGGTGGTGTGGTTCTTTTAAATTAGTAAGTTCCATTTCAAGGTTCCCTGGAGATGGAAAGAAATGGGAGCTTCTTGGTTTGTAAAGCATGGGCATCAAGGCTCTTCAGAAACTTCGTGACTATTCACAAAACAAAAGTACAAAATATTTGTCACAGACTCACAGAGGGGACTTAAATATATTAGATAATGTAAAGAAACGGAAAAACAGAAAGTATCAAAAATGGTAAACACCATTACCACGGCAATTAACTTGCAACAGACCAAGGTGAACATTAACCTTTCAGAATGTAAACTTTCAGACATAACAATACCCTGTGTCCTGGCAGCAGAAATACATGTTCTTTGACTAGTAAAGAAAAATGTCAAGCTTTAGAGAAACAATATATTATTATCCTCCAATAATTTTCTGACACTCTTCCAACGATAATAATGCATTAAATAAAAGCCCTTACACTAAGGTTAGCAGATTATTATATCTGCTGAGATATGTAATATTCAGTGGAAATTATTTCTCTATTTTTTGCTCACTTTCAAAGTAAAACAGTCTTGATACCTGTTTGGCCATCTGAAGTCAAACTTTAAATCAAAAGTTTGCCTTGACCTGCTGTTCATGTTAATTTTCATGACCACTTGCAAGCTTTCACTGGGTACCTAAGTCTGCATAATGGGGCTGGTTGCCCATTGCACTAGTTTGCAAAGCAGGGTTGGCTGCAAAATAACTGGTGCTAGTGCTGTTAGTGGCACACATTTCCTGATTAAGAACAGCATGGCTGGTGTGACTGATGCAGTTAATTAAGCTATTAATTTCCCAAAGCATATGATAAAATAGACCTGTATTTACTGAGACACTCTGTAGTCGCAGTCTTGCAATGTTTTTAAGTGAATGCTGCATTATTGTTGGAAAAGTAACATCATCTACTTAAGCCAAAACTATAGTTAAGTACCAGATTGACAGCAGAGTGAAATGAATTGTTTGCCATGATTGCAGTGTCTTTACTGTGCTGTACTAATGTGGACAACTTGTGTTTCCTTAATGTTCTGACTCCTCCCCACCACCATACACTCCAAACGTGCACACCAGTAATTTTAGATCCTTCTTCTCAGAGATTAAATGCTTCCAATGTTTGAATTTTTAATCATCAACTGTATGCCCCAGTTACCTGATAGACTCATTAATCTCTTACTTATCTTTCAGCGTGAAGAGAGGTACAGGTCATTCAGTCCTATCTTGAAAATACAACCCACACTGTAATCATGAAATTGTTGTAGACACTTATTAAGAGCCTCTATGCATCAGGAAAATGAAAAACATGTTTTCATGAAGATTTTGCTCTTCCAAACTTTTTTTGACCTTCAGTACATAGAAGAATCCTTTGAAAAACTCAGAATGAAGATATCAGCTAAGAGGTACTTCAACAGAAATCAGAAGGTCCATTACAAATGCAGACAGTGAGTCTACAGAATTTTCTGAGTCTGTGCTGCAGAAAGGAAAACACACTTATTTGTGACACTTTGTAGAATCATAGAATCACCTGGGCCAGAAGGGACCTTCAACGGTCATCTAGTCTGACCCCCCCCCGCAGTCAGCAGGGACACCCCCAACTAGACCAGGTTGCCCAGGGCCTCATCGAGCCTCACCTTGAATGTCTCCAGAGAAGGGGCCTCAACCACCTCCCAGGGCAACTTGTCCCAGTGCTCCACCACCCTCATTATAAAGAACTTATTCCTAATATCCAATCTAAATCTGCTTTTCTTCAGTTAAACCCATTGCCCCTC
>BJBW01006578.1:0-40301 GCA_004320125.1 Scolopax mira
GAGCAGAGGGGCAGGATGACCTCCCTCAAGGTTCTTCACACTTTTCCCAGGAGAACATCATCCTTCTTGGCCACCAAGGCACGTTGGTGGCTCGTGGTCACCCCGTTGTCCACGGGGACTCCCAGGTCTTTCTCCTCAGAGCTGCTCCCCAGCAGGTCACCCCCACCCTCTACTGGTTTGTGAGGTGATTCCTCTCCAGGGCAGCCCCCTACACTTGCCCTTGGTGGAACTTCATAAAGGGGAAGCCCCTTGAGGGACTGGAAGGGGCTCTAAGGTCTCCCCGGAGCCTTCTCTTCTCCAGGGTGAACCCCCCCAACTCTCTCAGCCCCGCCTCCCAGCAGAGGGGCTCCAGCCCCCCCAGCATCTCTGTGGCCTCCTCCAGCCCCACTCCAACATCTCCGTGTCCTTCTGATGGCCCCAGAGACAGGGGACAGTCCTTCTCCTCAGGGCTGGTCTCTATCCCTTCCATCCCCAACCTGGATTTGGGCTGGGATTGCCACGGACAGGACCTTGCTCTTGGCCTGGTTGAACCTCAGGAGGTCCTCGTGGGTCCCGCCTCCAGCCTGGCCAGGTCCCTTCCCTCCGCTGTGTCCCCGCACCCCTGTCCCCCCAGGAACCCTCTTGCTGACCCCCACCGTGTCCCCCCCATGAAGGTTCTGTTCTACCTCCTGCCCCATGTTCCTGTCCCCACATCCACGTCCTGGTGGCCTCATCCATGTGGCTCTGTCCCCATGTCCCCGTGTCCCCCCACGTGTCCCCACACCCCATTTCTTGGTGCCCACATCCATATCCTGATGCTCGTGACCATCCCCCCGTCTCACATTTAAGCAGTTGATTCCTCATTCAATCTAAATTATTAATTAAATTAATAAATTAATTAAAAATCCCGGATGGGACGAAGGGGAAGTTTGTTTTCTTGGGCTCAAAAATGAGGAATTAATCTCTGCTTTGGAAAAAAAAAAATCAAATATTTGGATGCAACCTGCTGGAAAACTTGGAAAAATGGAGGAAACCTTTCTCGTTATCCAAAAACCCACCGGAAATTCCCTATTTTATTTATTTTCCCTATTTTGCCTTTTTTTTTTTTTCTTCCAAAAACCCTTCCCCTCGGCTTCACCTCGGGCTGAATATCCGTGATTTCCGGGAGCATCAAAATATCATCCCCCCCTCAGCTTTGGATGTGAAAATTCCAAAATCCAGGCAAATCGGGTCATAAAAATGCTTATTTTTTGGTTAAATCCTCCCCTTTTCCTTCCCCGGTGCTTCTCTCTCGGTCTTTAAATTCCATCCTTGGATCTAATTTGAGCTTTTCCTTCCCTTTGTCGGGAAGGGCTTTTGAGCAAGGGTTGGACTCGGGGTGTTGAAAGAGACTTGAAGTGGGGAAAAAAAATGCATTTTCAATAAAAATAATGATTATTATTTTAAAAAAAAGGCTAAAAACAGTTCAGAGGGTTCTTGACCGAAGAAATTGGTGACCAATAAAATTGGTGGCACTTCCTGAAGCTGGTTTCTGTCCTCACAGGAAGATTTTTGACCTCAAACAACCTTGGAATTAATTTTGTGAGAATTAGGGCAAATTGAGGTGTGTTTGGTTTTTTTTCCCCTCGGTGCCGATGGTTCCCCTTTGGGGGCTTTTTTTCCACCCAATATGTTGGAAACCCAATGTTTTAATGGGAATTTATCCCAGTTTTAGGATCCTACCAGGAGATCTTGGTGGTAGAACATCTCCTCTGGCTCAAGGGGAGCAAAATCCAACTCCGGTGTGTGGAAAATAGTGAATTTTGGGGCTCTTTTTGACTGAATTGTAGGGGTTTTTTTCCCCTGGAATTGGATGCACCCCCTGGAGCTTGGCCTTCGTTTGCACCAACAACCTTGGTGGAGATAAGGTTCCTCAGCCCAAATAAGTGGGTTTGGGGCAGAATAACGGGGTCTTGACATCTTATTTTTTGATGAACATTGGGATCTGGTGGCCTCGTGCGTGGAGATGGGGGTGGTGCGCCCCACGGAGACGAG
This sequence comes from Scolopax mira, assembly GCA_004320125.1. Classification (NCBI taxonomy): domain Eukaryota; kingdom Metazoa; phylum Chordata; class Aves; order Charadriiformes; family Scolopacidae; genus Scolopax; species Scolopax mira. Next base: position 2,014 of record BJBW01006578.1, read on the forward strand.
ACGTGGGTTATCTCCTGGTGGTGGTGACCTCTCCCGAGCTGATGGTCACGAGGAGAAGAGACTCAACAAGGAGAGGGAAGGAAAGGTCTCCGTGTTGGCCCTTGGCCAACTCTTGGTTGATGCCTTTGGCTGGAAGACGCCGCCATTTTTAAGGGTCTTGTGTTCTTCGCGATTCTCTCAAAGCTTTCCTGGTGCCTTGGTGACCTTCACGATTTCGTTGTGGGGTCGGTGGACGAGGGACGTCGTCTCCTTGGACTTGTGGAAAGCGTTTTGACGTTGTCCCCGTGACATCCTGGTCTTGAAACTGGAATGGAGTTGGTGGATGGTGGAACTCGGTGGAGGAGGAACTGGCCAGATGGTCCCGCGTGGTCAACAGCTCCGTGTCCCAGTGGTGACCAGTGATGGGTGGTGTCCCTCAGGGGTCGGCACTGGGACCGGTGCCGTTAAACATCTTCCTTGGGGACAGGGACGGTGGGATTCCATCCAGAGGGACCTGGCCAGGCTGGAGGTGGGACCCTTGAGAACCCCCTGAGGTTCCACCAGGCCTGGAGCAAGGTCCTGCCCCCCCAAATTCAATTCTGCCCCAAAAATGAAATGAAAAGACATTTTTTTTCTTGCCTCCAAAAATGAAATTAAAGATTTTTTTTGTCATGACCCCAAAATGAAATTAAAGATTTTTTTCCTGCCCCAAAAATGAAATTCTACCCCCAAAATGAAAGTAAAAGTATTTTTTCCTGACCCCAAAAATAAAATTATATTTATTTGTCCGGCCCCCAAAAGCAAACTTCTGCCCCAAAATGAAATAAAAGATATTTTTCCTGCCCCCACAAATTAAATTAGATTTTTTTCCTGCCCCCAAAAATAAATTCAATATTTTTTCTTCTCCCTAAAATGAAATTAAAGATTATTTTTTCAGTAGTTTGATGCATTTTTGTCTCGGATTGGCCTCGTGGTGGCTCTGGGGGGTGTTTCTGGCGGGAAGGGGGGTTGTGCGTCCGAGAGGCTTCACCTCGGGGGTTAAATCTCAATTTTGGTGCCTTTTTGGGTCATTTCTGTGAAAATCCAGAGCTCGAGCTCTTGCCCCAGGACTGGGGGGGCCGGTGTTGGGAATCTCCCTGGAGCGAAGCCGGGGAGAAATCCCGGGTGTTGGGTTAAATCCTGGTCTCGGAACTGCCTTAAAGGACTTTTTGGGCTAAAAAGAGCTTTTTTAATTAATCTTCAGGTTATTTCTTCTTACTTAGGAAACACAATACAAGGGAATGGACCTGTTCTTATCGGAGCGCTCAAAAAGAGGGGGTTTGGGTTGGTTACCTCAAATTAAATTACTTTTTTTCAGTATATTCAAAAATTTTTTATATATTTGAATTTTTTTCAGTCTGTCTGAATTTTTTTTTTCACTACATTTTGTTTTTTTCAGTATTATTTGGATTTCTTTCAGTATATTTGGATATTTTTCAGTATATTTGGAATTTTTTTCTGGTATATCTGAAATTTTTTGTTGCATATTTGGAATTCTTTTCAGTATATTTGTATTGTTTTTCTGGCATAATAGGATTTTTTTGTGTATTTGAAATTTTTTTGTGTGTATTTGGAATTGGGTTTGTATATTTGAATTTTTTTCAGTATATTTGGAACGTTTTTTGGTAAAAAAAATTTTCTGGCACATCGTACTTTTTTTTTCTTCAGTATATTTGGATTTTTTTCAGTATATTTGAAATTTATTTCCTTTCGAAATAAATTGGATTTTTTTTCCCTTTCTATATGGATTATTTTGGCATATTTGGAATTTTTTTGGAATATTTGCAATTATTTTGGCATCTTTGGAAATTTTTCTTACATATTTGGAAAGGTTTTTTTTTATATCTGGATGTTTTTTGGTATATCTGAATTATTTTTTCAATATAATTGGATTTTTTTTCTAGTATATTTTAATAACTGGAATATTTAAATTTTTTTTTGTAGATTTGAATCTTTTTTTTCCCTTTTTTTCCAGATCTTTCCTTCGATACGTCTCTTCAAAAATGCCGGTCAGAGGGTTCAGCTGGTGACGAGGAACCCGACGCCTCGAGGGGGCGACTCCCATTTCAGGTAATTCCCCTCAGTTTTCACTCTTATGCCCAAAAATGTCATTTTACAGGATGTGCCTGTTTTTGGGGGGTATTTTGGGGACACTAATGTCCTCTTTGAGGGCCTCCAGGAACTTCTCCACCGTGAGGTCCCACCTGTGGGAGATGGTCCTCCAGGAACTTCTCCCTTGTGGAGACCCGTCCACGGAAGATAGTCCTCCAGGAGCTTCTCCACCATGAGGTCCCACCTGTGGGAGATGGTCCTCCAGGAGCTTCTTCACCGTGAGGTCCCACCTCTGGGAGATGGTCCCCCAGGAACCATGGGGTGCAGTGGGGGACCTTCCATGGGGCCTACAGGGTAGAGAACCTTCTCCACTATGGACTTCCATGGGCTGCAGAGTGGACATCTGCTCCGCTGTGGACCTCCACGGGGCCTACAGGGTGGACAACCTGCTCCATCATGGACCTCCACCAGCTGCAGGGGGACCATCTGCTCCACCGGGGCCTTCACCACAGGCTGCCATTAAGACGGCAGATATTCACTCCAAATGACCCAAAATGCAGGGTTTTTTCCTCATTTTCCAATGGAGTTGGGGAAATGAATCCAATCCCTTGGCATCAACACAAGCCCCTCCTCCCCCCGGCTTCATTTCCCACTGGTTTTCTGGTTTTCCCACTGGTTTGTCTGCTTTTCCTACTGGTTTTTCTGATATCCCTGGTTTTTTTCTGATTTTCTTGCTGCCTTTTCCAATTTTCCATTTGGTTTTCCCGATTTCCCCACTGCTTTTTTCCCATTTTCACACTGTTTTTTCTGATTTTTCCTGCTGGCTTTCCCAATTTTCCTGCCTTTTTTATTGATTTTCCTTCTGTTTTCTTGAATGTCCTGCTGGTTTTTCCCAATATTCCGGCTGTTTTTTCTGATTTTCCTCAGTTTTCTGGATTTTTCTGTCGGCTTTCCTGATCTTCCCAATGATTTTCCTGACTTTCCTGCTGGTTTCCTCATTTTCCTGCTAGTTTCCTCATTTTCCTACTGGCTTTTCTGAATGTCCTGCTGGTTTTCCAGCTGTTTTTTCCAATTTTCCTGACGGTTTCTCGATTTTCCTACTGGTTCTCCTGATTTTCCACTGCTTTTTCCAATTTTCTTGCTGGTTTTCTTGATTTTCATACTGGTTTTTCCCATTTTCCGGCTAGTTTTTCTGCTTTTCCTGATGGTTTTCCTGATTTTTCTGGCCAGCTTTCCCGATTTTCCTACTGATTTCCTGATTTTCCTACTGGCATTTCTGATTTTCCTGCTGTTTTCATGATTTTCCTATTGATTCTTCCATTTTTCCTGCTCTTTTTCATAACTTTCATACTGGTTTATTACGATTTTCCTACTGGTTTTCTGATCTTCCTGATGTTTTTCCCAAATCTTCCCACTGTTTTTCCTGATTTTCCTACTGTTTTTCCTGATATTTCTGTTTTCCCTGATTTTCCTGCTGCTTTTCCTGATTTTCATACTGGTTTTTCCTATTTTCCTGCTGGCTTTCCCAATTTTCCTGCTGTTTTTTCTGATTTTCTAACTGTTTTCCCAGTTTTCATACTAGCTTTCCTGCTGGTTTTTATGATTTTTTTTTTCCATGGATTTTCCTGATTTTCATACTGGGTTTTCTCCTGTTTTTCCAGATTTTCCTGCTGGTTTTTCTTATTTTCTCACTGTTTTTCATGATTTTCCTGCTGGTTTTTTCCAATTTTTCTGCTGGTTTTCCTGGTTTTCGTAACTGCCAGGGCTGGGGAGAGGGTCAAAGCCGCCTTTTATTGGGGAGAAAAATGGTGTTATGGGAGAAAAATTGGGGTATTGTCAGTTAATCCCTTAAAAAAGCATCGCTGGGGTTGGAAGGGGTGAGAGGAGAGCGGCCGGATCCCTCCGAAGGAGGAAGGAGATGGTTAAAAAGATCAATTATCAATTAAATAAGCGGAGAAACCGCTCGGCCGCTGACCTTCAAATGAGGAATTTCAGGGAAAAAGCAGAAAAAAACCTAAAAAAAATTAAACCTCATTGCCAATTCATTGTTTGTCCAGCAGTGTCTTGTCTTTCAGGCGCCGTTGGTTCGTTTGTTTTGCTGAATTATTTGACACGTGATAAAAAATAAATCATTTTCTGGAGGTAGCTTTAATTTCTGATGGTTTGGGGTCGATGACTGGGATTCATTCATTGCCTTTTTTTTTTTTTTTTTTTTTTTTGGTTTGTTTTGTTTTGCTTTTTCCTCAGATCCGGTCTCTGAAGGCATTTGTGCCTGAAGCCCCGGGAGATGGATGGACAAACCAAGTGACTTCTGACTCCGCATCGTTTCCTGGGGCAAAATTCAGTCGGCGATGTATCCTACACGGTACGGCAGCCCCTCGGGGCCAGCAAAGAACCTTCTTTTTCCTCATTTTCACTATTTCCTTTTCATACATTCCTGGAAGGAATCAAAATCCCCCCTGGGGGGACTGAGGGGATTCTCTTACACCCATTTTCCCCTCTGGAGCGACGCTTCGTGGCCCTCAGAACCTCGAAAAATTCAATCCCATCATTTAAAGACCAAAATCTGTTGGTTTGGGGGCAGTAAAAGCAACTCTTGGCCAAGGTTTAAGCCTGGCTGAGGTTTTTTGGAGGACTCTTGCTTTTGGTCTTCACCCGAGGAAGGTCCCCAGACTCTCAGTGAGGACGGTGGTGGCTGGTCCTTCCTCGGTGGTGACCCCTTCACGCTTTAGAAGATGGATGGTCTTTAAAGAGCCTCAAAATATGCCCCAGGAGAGGTCCATGAGCTCAGCAGAAATGCCTTTTTTCACAAGTTTCTAGTCTTTAGGGTATTAATATTTAGACTAGATTAATATTAATCTAGTCTTTAGGTTTTAATATTTAAATTAGCTACCCAAAGATGATCTAAATAATCATCTCCCGGAGTTGTCCACCTTGAGGCTGTCCACCTTGAGATCATCTTTCTAAAGATTATCTCCTTAAATTAAATACCTGAAGTGATTATCTGCCTAAACTAACTACTTCAAGATTATCTACTTAACTGCCTAAAGTCATTATCTACCTAAAGATTATCTCCCTAAAGTTATTAACTATCTAAATTATCCACAGAAGGCAAATGCTGTGAATGAAATGTGGGTCTGTTGCTTTGTGGTTGGGTCAAAATGTCCCCCAGAAGCCTCAACTTTCCCCTAAAAGACAGACTTTGGGGTGAAATTGGGGTGTGCTTGACCCCGTGGTGACGGGGTAGGTGCTACTGGAGAAGCTGGAAGGAGATAAATCACACTTCCCTCCTATGGCTGAAGCTAAAATTTGGCCAGCGCCAATGGAACTTCTCTTCCTGGTGTTGGCCAACCCAACGCTGGAGCTCAAACTGGTGATGGCCAAGAAGGAGAAGCCTTTTGCTCATTAGCGCCTTGTTTAGAGGTAACAAGGGCTTTTTATGGAAAACATAGGGTTCCTCCTTGATCAGATGAAGCAAGAACTGGGTTAAAACTCCCTTTTGGAGAGGCAACACCAATACCTGGTGTGAGAGACCCCTGGTGAGGTCATACTGGTGATCGCTAAGAACAAGTGGTGTTTTGCTTGTTGGCACCTCATTTAGAGGTAACGAGGGCTTTCTATGGAGAACATTGGGCTCCTCGTTGACCAGATGAAGCGAGAACAGAGATAAAACTCACTCTTGGAGAGGCAACACCAATACCAGGTGTGTGAGAGATGGCAAATTGCCTCAAAATATCCTTTCTTAGCCCATTTGGAACGCTGACATCAGCAGCTGGGACAAGACATCGCTGTCACCGAGCAAACGGGCCACGAGGTCCAGTTCCTCAAGTTCTCTGGCAGAGGGACATTGTTAGGTCCTCGTCCAAGTGTTGGTTCGTAACGATTCCGAGGTCAGGTTCTCGCAGACGTTCTTTGGGTTTATTTTTAAGCAAAACTTTGTCCCCCAGAGCTGGGCTGGAAGTGACCTCCTCTCCCATTCCCTCAGGGTGTCCGGTGAGGAATGCAATGGGATCAATAGCATGTCGGGGGAGAGCGGCCCAGGAACAAGACTGAGGAATTTGCCGGTGATGGGGGATGGACTGGAAACCACCCAAATGTCTACGACGCAATCGCAGGCTCAGCCCCAACAAGGCAGTGTCGTAGGGGTTAACCCCCCTCCACCAGAGACCTCCAACCCCAACAAACCCAAGCGAATGACCAACCAGTTGCAGTATCTGCTCAAGGTGGTGCTGAAGACGTTGTGGAAGCACCAGTTTGCGTGGCCTTTCCAGCAGCCCGTGGACGCTGTCAAACTCAACCTCCCTGTAAGTAAGAGGGGGAGAGAGCGGATGGGTTTCGGTGGAAGGAGTGAGACCCTTCTGGTCTGGCACCTTCTCCTGGAGTCACAGAATCCATTTTTAATGGGTGGGCTCGATGATCCAATGGTTGGGCTCGATGATCCAATGGTTGGGCCTGATGGTTCCACAGTTGGACTCGATCAATCTAATGGTCAGGTTTGATGGTCCAACTTGGGCTTAATCTAATGGTTGGCTCCATGATCCAATGGTTGGGCCTGATGATCCCTCTAGTTGGACTCAGTGTTTGAGTTTGATGGTCCAACAGTTGGGCTCAATGGTCCAACAGTTGGGCTCAATCTAATGGTTGGGCCTGGTGACCCCACGGTTGGGCTCAATCTAATGGTTGGGTTCGATGATCCCATGGTTGGGCTTGGTGATCCCACAATTGGGCCTGATTATCCCATGGTTGGACTCAGTCTAATGGTTGGGTTTGATGGTCTAACTGTTGGGCTCCAGTGGTTGGACTTGATGATCTAATAGTTGGGCTCCGTGATCCAATGGTTGGGTCTGATGATCCTACAGTTGGACTCAATCTAATGTTTGGGCCCAACGATCCAACAGTTGGACTTGGTGACCCAACAGGTGGGTGCAATGCTCCCACAGTTGGACTCAGTCTAATAATTGGGCTCAATAGTCTAAGTCTAATGGTTGGATACAATCCAGCAGTTGGGCTCCATGATCCAATGGTTGGGCTTCATGATTCAACGGTTGGGCCTGATGATCCCACAGTTGGGCTCAATCCAACAGTTGGGCATGGTAACCCCATGGTTGGGCTCAATCTGATGGTTGGACCCAGTCATCCCATGGTTGGGCTCAATCTGATGGTTGGACTCAATGGTCCAATGGTTGGACTCGATGGTCCATTGGTTGGCCTTGATGATCTAATGGTTGGATTCGATGTAACAGTTGGACTCCATGATCTAAAGGTTGGGCTCAATGATCCCACAGTTGGGCTCGATGATCCCATGGTTGGGGTCACCTGTTTTGAGGTGAACCCCATGGACACTCCACACTGGGGGAAGAGTGGCTGGAGAGGGACCTGGGGGTGTTGGTCCTGTTGGACCTGGGTGGAATATGAACCAGAAGAGAGCCCAGCTGGCCAAGAAGGCCACCAGCGTGGCCTGTGTCAGGAAGAGTGTGACCAGCAGGAATGGGGCAGTGATGGTCCCCCTGTACTGGGCACTGGTGAGGTCCCACCTCAAATAGTGTCCAGTTTTGGGCCCTTCATGACAGGAAAGTGCAGAGGAGGGCAACGGAGCTGGTGAGGAGGCCGGAGAAGAAGGAGAAGGGGCTGGAGAACTTCTGAGGAATATCTGAGGGAACTGGGAGTGTTCACCCTGGAGAAGAGAAGGCTCCGGGGAGACCTTGGAGCCCCTTCCAGTCCCTCAGGGGGCTCCAGGAGAGATGGGGAGGGAGCAGGGATCAGGAAGGGGAGCCGTGGGACCAGGGGGAAGGGTTTGAAGGTGAAAGAAGGAAGATTTGGGTGAGATTTGGGCAGAAATTGTTCCCTCTGAGGGTGGTGAGAGCCTGGCCCAGGTTGCCCAGAGAAGCTGTGGCTGCCCCATCCCTGGAGGGGTTCAAGGCCAAGGTTGGAGGGGGCTTGGAGCAACCTGGTGTGGTGGGAGGTGTCCCCCCAGACATAAATTAAACATTAAAGCCTAAAAATAGAAACACCTTCTTTTGTCTTAATCTGGAAGTTTTTCAGGGGCTGCAGTAAATCACATTTTTCCCCAATTCTCCCCTTATTTCCTTTGACCCGTGACCAAGAGTTGGGATTTTTCAAATGAATTTTTTAAGTTAAATCCTCACCATTTCCAACCCAAACCCGTGACATTTTGGTGCTTCTGGGATTAAATTTCTTCTTTGCTTAAATTTGTGGTTTTTTTCATTAGAAATCCAGGATTTAAATACCTCCTGGGATTTTTGGGGGGGTCTGGGCACGGGAAGGGAGAAATCTTGGTCTTTAAAAGGGAATTTTGGGGATGGGAGGGAGAATTCCTGCTCCTTAAAAGGGGATTTTGGGGAGAGAACAGAGAAATCCTGGTTCTTAAAAGTAATTTTGGTGACAGGGAGGGAAAAATCCTGCTCCTTGAAAGGGAATTTTGGGGATGGAAGAGACAAATCCTGGTAATTTAATGGAATTTTGGGGATGGGAGGGGGAAATCCCTCTCTTTAAAGGAAATTTTGTGGTTGGGCTTGAGAATTCCTACTCCTTGAAAGGGAATTTTGGGGATGGAAGAGAGAAATCCTGGTAATTTAATGGAATTTGGGGGATGGGAGGGAGAAATCCCACTCCTTAAAAGGGAATTTTTTCCTCCTCATGTCTTCGTCTCCCTCTTTTTCTTCCCTTTTCCAGGATTATTATAAGATAATTAAAACTCCGATGGATATGGGAACAATAAAGAAACGTTTGGAGAATAATTACTACTGGAACGCTCAAGAATGTATCCAGGATTTTAACACCATGTTTACAAACTGCTACATCTACAATAAGGTACGGAAAAAAATTGCCGGAATCTGCCTTTTTTTGGGGTAGAGAAATCTCCCGTCGCCTCATTGGAGCCCCCTGGAAACACGGCATTTCCTCCTTAAAAAGAATCGTCACCAAAATCAGCTTTTTTGGGGGGATAATAAAGGGGATTCAAGCGACGGGAGTTCAAGCTGGAAGAATTATTCCAAGAAATTATTTCTTTTTACATTTTTTCCCTTAAAATTGTATCTTTTAAGTTTGTTTTTCTTGTATTCTGACTTGAGCAGAACTAGGGATGTTCTCAAAATCCTTGAGGAGTTGGTCTGGGCTTTGGTTTTCCTCTTAAAAAGCTGGATTGAGGTTTGAAACTCTTCAAATCTGGGAAGGAAAAAAAAAAATACAAACAGGGAAAAAAAAGCAGGAAATTGAGGGTGTTTTGTGTCTGACCCTGGTTTGGGTGTAGAAGATTCCGCTCCAAAAAGTGAGAAACATCCCCAGAAAGCATTTTATAAATGGTTATGGGACCTCCAGGGGTGCAGGAAGGGATCTCTGGGGAGGGATGCGGAACATCTCGAGCTTTTCCACCAAATGGTGGACCTTGAAGGGTTGGAGAAGGTTCCTGGAGGTGGTACCAGGCCCTACAGAGAGGGAGGCGCTCCCTCATTATCTTCTTAATTAGCAGAAAGGACAGCAAATGGGTCCTTCCAACCATCTCCTTGGCCACTAAGCAATTTGGGGCCTTCCTAACCATCTCCTTGGCCATTGAGTTTGGGTCCTTCCAAACCATCTCCTTGGCCTTTGGTCCTTCAGAGCCAGCTCCGTGGCCATTGCGTTTGTGTCCTTCCGAACGATCTCCTTGGCCTTTGGTCCTTCACAGCCATCTCCTTGGCCATTGAGTTTGGGTCCTTTGAGCAATCTCTTTGGCCTTTGGTCCTTCCAAACCATATCCTTGGCCATTGATTTGGGGTCCTTCAGAACCATCTCTGTGGCCATTGCAGCAGTTTTGGATCCTTCAGAACGATCTCCTCCAGGTCTGGAAGCGCTCTCCAGTGCCGGTCTCTCCTTCCCAACAAGAAAACTCTCCCAACGATCAACTTAGTCCTCAAAAAAACCTCCTTTTTGGGGAAAATAAAAGCCTCAGAAGCCCTTCGGAGCTCTTCAGAGAGAATTTCTCTCCCGGAGAGAAATTTTAAGTATATTTTGATACAAAATTTTGCCTGATGAGTGGTTTCTGGTTTCCCTCCAGCCAGGGGATGACATAGTCTTAATGGCGGAAGCTCTAGAGAAGCTTTTCCTGCAGAAAATCTCCGAGATGACCCAGGAGGAAACGGAAATCGTCATCGCCCAAACGAAAGGGAGAGGACGTGCCAGGAAGGAAGCAGGTAACGAGGCCGGGTTCGTCCCACCTCCGTCGGGGGGTGGGGTGAGGGTTAGAAAAGTGTTGGTGACACAACGGGGGACGGGGAGCGTTGGGACCACGAGGGTGGTGAGAGCCTGGCCCAGGTTGCCCAGAGAAGCTGTGGCTGCCCCATCCCTGGAGGGGTTCAAGGCCGAGGTTGGAGGGGGCTGAGTCCTGAGATTTTTCACCATTTAAGGTGAAGATAAAACCCTAAAAACCATCCTCCTGGAGGAAAACCAGTCCCTGACTGGTGGCTCAAGAGCAAGAACTAGGAGATACTTAATTAACTAACGAACAGTGGTCTTTAAATGTTGTTATTACAAACAATTAATTGTTTTCCATTAAAATAATGAAATTTGAAGGGAGAATTGACCTCTTTCTTTCTTTTTTTTCTGCTTTTCTTTCTTTCTTCTCTTGGCAGTGACGTCCAAACCGGGTTCCTCCACGGTCCCCAACGCGCCCCAAGCCTCCTCCCCGGCCCAGACGCCGGTTCCACCGCAGACCCTCCAGTCGGCCCAAACGGCTCATTCCTTCCCTTCCGTCACCCCCGACCTCATCGTCCAGACCCCCGTCATGACGATGGTGCCTCCTCAACCTCCCGTCCCGCCTCCACCGGCCCCCCAGGCCCCCGCCCCGCCAGCCCCGGCCCCCCAACCCATCCAACCTCACCCTCCCGTCATCCCCACACCCGCCCAACCCGTCAAGGTGAGTCCTTTCCTTCATTATCTTTTAATTACTTTCACTGCGCTGTTGGGCAAGGGGTTGGGCTTCGCTTTGCTTCTGGAGGCTCGTTTTAAGGTGAAACTGGCCATAGTTGGTACCAAAAAAAAAAAAAAAATCACAGTTTGGGAAACTTGAGGAGCCCACGGTGACCATCCCTGGCACCGGTTAACGTTGGACATGGGGAATTCCATCCAAGTTGGGTGAAAACCTCTTAAATCCTCTTAAAACCTCTTTTTCTTGAGTTTTCCATGAGTTGGGAAGAATTTCTTGACTTGCTGAAGTCACTCCCCCCTCCTTGATTTTGATGGTTGAGTAGAAATAATCCATGTTTTTCCCTGTAGAGCTTCCTACAACTCAAAAATCCCAGAATATTTACGGAAGGGCATCCAGCATCCTTCTGGTATCTCTTGATACCAGAACTGAACTTGTGGTTCACCACTGATGGTGAACCCGTGGTGATGGCGAAGCCAAGTCAACGCTACAAGAAACACAGACTCCAAAATACGATATCCTGAATTGATCTCGCTTGATTTGCCTTGGTTTTAGACAAAAAAAGGGGTGAAGAGGAAAGCGGACACCACGACGCCGACCACCATCGACCCAATCCACGAATCCTCATCGTTACCTGTGGAACCCAAAGCCACCAAACTGGGTCCCCGTCGGGAAAGCGGTCGCCCGGTGAAACCTCCCAAGAAGGACGTTCCGGATTCTCAACAACACGCAGTAGAAAAAAGCAGCAAAATTTCGGAGCAGTTGAAATATTGTGGGGGGATCATCAAGGAGATGTTCGCCAAGAAACACGCGGCCTACGCCTGGCCCTTCTACAAACCTGTGGATGTGGAGGCTCTGGGCCTGCACGATTATTGTGATATCATTAAACACCCCATGGATCTGAGCACCATCAAAGTAAGCCTGGGAGGGGAGAAGGGCGGGAAAGGGAGGGGTGAGAAAATCACCCAAAAAAAAAGGTGATTTTTTTTTTTTTTTCACCTCACACAAAGCCTCCTCAAATATTGGATGGATTTATTTCGGCTGGGGGTTTGTGGTGGGGTCGGTCTTGGCTCTTCTCCTCAGGCTGGAATTGTGATATTTGGGGGAAAAACCCAACATCCACGTTTTTCTTGACCGTTTCAAGTGAAGATTAAACCCTAAAAACCATCCTCCTGGAGGGAAAAACCAGTCCCTAACTGGTTGTTCAAGAGCAATAATTAATAACTGTCAGTTATTAATGACCTAATGAGCAATGGTCTTGAAATGGTGGTATTTTGGCCATAGGTTTCATTTCTTCTCTTGTTGGAATTGTAGTACTTGGGGAAAAAAACAAATATCCGTCATTTTTCTTCACCGTTTAAAGTGATGATTAAACCCTAAAAAACATCTTTCTGGAGGGAAAAACCAGTCCCCAGCTGGTAGTTCAAGAGCAATAATTAATAACTATCAGTTATTAATGACCTAATGAGCAATGGCCAAAGGCTTGGTTTCTTTTCCTCTCATCAGAATCATGATATTTGGGATAAAACCAAATATCAGGCGTTTTTCTTGATCATTTAAAGTGATGAATAAATCCTAAAAACCATCCTCCTGGAGGAAAAAACAAGTCCCCGACTGGTTGCTCAAGAGCAATAATTAATAATTGTCAGTTATTAATGACCTAATGAACAATGGCTGTAGGTTCAGTTTCTTCTCTCGTTGGAATTGTGATATTTGGGAGAAAACCCAAAATATCCATCATTTTTCTTCACTGGTTGAAGATTAAACCCTAAAAACCATTGTCCTGTAGGAAAAAAAACAGTCCCCAACTGGTTGCTCAGGAGCAATAATTAATAACTCCCATTCATTAATGACCAATGGTCATGAAATGATGTTATTACAAATCATGAATTGTTTGTGGGTTTTTCAGTTAAAACAACCAAGAAATGCTTGTGCGGGGGGTGATTTTATAGAAAATTTCCCTTTATTGGAGTAATCTTCCCCCTTTTTTTTTTCTGGCCAGGAGGTGGCTCCAGAGACCATCAAAGATGGGAATGAGGGGACCCTTTTCAGTCCTTTTTCATATGAAACCCTGTGTTTTCCGTCTAAATCGGCCTTTTTTTAAATATGAGAAGTTCCTTCTGCTTCGAAATTCCTTCATTTTAAAGAATAAATTCATCCCCATTTCCCCTTGAAATGTTGATTCAGGTTTGATTCTAAAAACCATCCCTGGAAATGTTCATTCAAGATTTAGAAATGGAACTTTTGGGGTGAAAAACCTGAATTCATTAATTTTGAGCTCTTGACTTTTTGGTTATTGAGCATTAATTCATTATTTCAGTCGAGCTTCAGCCATGACTATAATCACCAAAATTGATCATTCTTTTGCCCCAAACTAGTTGGGTTTATTTATATATTTTTTTAAACCATCCACCAAAATTAGTTGTTCTTTTGACCAAAATTGATCTTTCTTTTGGCCAAAACTAGTCATTTTTTTTAGAAATCATCCACAATCCTTCATTTGATCAACACTGATCATTCTTTTGACCAAAATTGTTCGTTTTTTGACCAAAACCAGTTGTTATTTTTCTGTAAACTATCCATGATTCTTCATTTGACCAAAATTGATCGTTCTTCTGACCAAAACTGGTCATCATTTTGTCATAAACCATTCACAATCCTTTATTTGACCAAAATGTATCATTCTTTTGACCAAAATAGGTCCTTCTTTCGACCAAAAGTAGTTTTTATCTTTTGGTAAACTATCTACAATCCTTCCATTTGACCAAAATTGGTCAGTCGTTGTTTTTCTGTAAACCATCCTTTACCCTCCCTTTGACCAAAATCGATCGTTCTCCCCAAAACTAGTTGTTTTGGGGTTTTTTTAGAACCATCCACAGTCCTTCACTTGACCAAAATTAGTTGTTCTTTGGACCAAAAGTGATCCTTCTTTTGACCAAAATCGGTTGTTATTTTTATTAGGAACCTTCCACAATCCTTCACTTGACCAAAACTGATCATTTTTTGGATGAAAATTAGTTGTTATTTTTTTCATGAACTATCCACAATCCTTCATTTGACCGAAATTAGTTGGTCTTTTGACCAGAATTGATCTTTCTTTTGCCCAAAACCAGTTGTTATTTTTTGTAACGGCGTTTTTTTTTTTTGTAACGATTTTTTGTAAAGGGAGGATCCATGATCCCTCCTTTGACCAAAATTGTCATTCTTTTGCCCAAAACAAGTCATTCCAGCACAGGGAGAGCTGAAACCCATCCCCAATTTGGGGCTGGATTTACTCAACCCGAGGATTTGATGGATTTTGTTTCACAGCGGAGACTTTTGTTGGGTTTTTTGTTTGTTGTTGTTTTTTTTTTACCTTTTTCTCCTCTTTTTGGTTTGTTGTTTTTTTTTTTAGTCCAAACTGGAGACCCGGGAATACCGGGACGCTCAGGAATTCGCCGCCGACGTCCGGTTGATGTTCTCCAACTGCTACAAGTACAACCCAGCTGACCACGAGGTGGTGGCCATGGCCCGCAAGCTGCAGGTGAGGAACCGACGGGGTCTTCTCCAACAAAAAAACCAAAAAAACCCTCCAAAAATCTCAAAATAAGCCCCAAAACATCGATAACGGTCAAAACCCCATCCTTTTGCCATTGGAAGAAGCCAATTCAGCCCCGTTTGCCTCCTGGAACTCTTCTCTTTTCTCTAATTGCCTCTTTTCTGTGTGTCTTCCTCTTTTTTTGAAGGAGGAAGAAGGACTCGACATTTTTGCCATTTTTTTTTCCAACCATAAAATGTTGCTTTTTGCCCCAAAAACGCCCACAAAGAAAAATAAGCAGCGGGACCTGCTTGATTTTAATGACTTTTTTTTTTTTTCTTATGAGGATGTTTCCTGTTCCCAAAACTGAGAAAGTTGGGAAAAAAAAAAACATTAAATTGGGCGAAAAGGTATATAAAATTGGGGGGAAAGCAGTTAAATTGGAGGCGAAAGGTCTTAAATTGAGGGAAAACTTATAAAATTGGGAGAGGAAGCTGTTAAAAATGGGAGAAAAGCCATTACATTGGGGGACAATGTATTAAAAATGGGGATAAAACTCATAAATGGGGGTTTGAATCTATTAAATGGAAGGAAAAGCTATTAAATTGGGGTGAAAATTTTAAATTATGTGAGAAAAGCTATTAAATTTGGGGAAAAGCTATTAAAATTGGGGGAAAGCTGTTAAACTGGAGAGGAAAGATATTAAAAAAGGAAAGCTGTTAAATTGGGGAGGAAGCTGTTGAATTGGGGGGGAAGCTATTAAAAATGGGAGAAAAGGCATTTAATTAGGGGACGGGCTATTAAATTATGGGGGGAAATCTGTTAAATCGGGGGAGAAAAGCTATTAAACTGGGGGAAAAGCTATTAAATTGAGGGAAAATCACAGCTTCTGAGGAAGCTGCCAGATGTTTGGCTTCCATCCAGATGTGAAGCTGCTGCCGCGGGGCGAGAAACCACCCCTGTCCTTTGTATTTTATATTTTATTTTATTTTTATTTTAATAAAAACCCAGCTCGGATTGGGGCTGCTTTAATTTGACACAGATTTTCGCCAAATAAATGCAAGTTTGGGCTTATTTTTAGTGTGAATTTTCTCAAATCCGTTGATTTTACTCATATTTTTTTCTGGATTTTTCTGGGATGAAAAACACAGAAAACACAATTCTCTCCTTTTGGCTCCTCTTTTCTCTTTCTTTGCTCTAACGAGGATCGTTGCAGCCTCTTCAAACGACGTCTCAGGGTGAACAAATCCCACGTGAAATTCCAATCAGTCCTCTCAGGGGCTGCCAAGGACCAAATATTTTGATGGAAACTCAGAATTTTTTCTCTTTTGGGGGAGATTTTTCACTTTTCTTTCTGGAGGAACATCTTCCACAGCAGGAACGACCAGGTCTGGACCGAGAAATTGGGATTTCACCCCCATCAAGGCCCTGAATGAGCTCGGGAATGAGGCCCTGTGAGGAGCTACCGCTGGGAAAAACTGGATTTTGGACCAAAAAAGTTAAAAAAGGGAGGGTTTGACTAAAAATCCTGCCAAAAATGGGTGTTTTCAATATTTTGGCTGCCCCCTGGCGGGGATGAGTGGAGCCAGGGACTGAACCATCATCTGGATCCCTCTCCCCAGGGACCTCGTTTCTCTCTTGGCTTTTCCTCCTCTGAGAAAATGGATTTAAGAAATAAAAATTAGGGGGAAAATAGAACAACAACAACAACAAAAAAGGAGATTTTCTGGAGTTTGGGAACAAAGTCCAGGCTTCAAGTCAGGACTTGAGATCCTGTAAAAAAAATCTCATCGGCCTCTTGCTCACGGAGACGCCTCATTACCCTTCATTATCCCTCGGCCTGGAAAGCTCTGCCACTGAAATAACCTGTTTTTCTGCTTTTTCTTACCATTTCATCATCATTTGGGGGATTTCAAGGTCACCTCCAGCTCCGGGCAGAGGTTGGGGGTTTTATTTCTCCTGGTCCGGGTGATGCCGAACCATCGGCAGCGAGAATCCCTCGGGAGTTATTTAGAAATAGATGAAAATAATCAAAAGAAATACTAGAAATAGTCAATAATTAAATAAATATTCAGTAATCAAAGGAAATAACTTTAACAATTAAATAAAAATAAGAAAGAAGGCATTTATGAGCTCCTTATCTGCTCCCAGGATTTTCTCTTCCCTCCCTTTTTGGGTGGATTCCAGGGGATCCTTCACCTTTTCATGACCCAAATGCTTCGAAATCCATGGATTTTCTTTTTAACTCCACGGAAAAAGAACTTCAAAATAATTTTTCTGTGAATTAAGAGACTAAATAGGTATAAAAGAAACACCAAGGAGATTTCTGACTCTTAAAAATGAAATCCAAGCGACGGTACAGCCTTTGCCGCCAACCTGAATCAAGGACCGGACGTTCTGGTTGATGGAAAAAAACACTAATTAGGTCATAAACGCTCGTTAAGCGCGGTGATTTAGCACCAATTAAATGCCAGTTCCCGGGAAGAATTCCCAAATTCTGATCCCATTTCCCCCGAAACGGGAGCCCGAGTGTGGAAATGGGATGAAACGGCTTTTGCGAAACGCCATCTCCAGCACCTGGAAAAAGAGCAGGAGGAGGATGAGGATGGAGAAACATGCTCCGTTGGCTCGAGTTTTGAGAAGAAAAATGGAAAAAAAAACAAAGGGAAGAGCCCAAAATGTCCTTAAAATCCCAAGGATGAGCCTCAAGTGGAAGAGCTGGAAACCTCTGGGAAGGAAAAGGTGGTTGATTGGCTGAAATATCCAAAAGAAATAGAAACTGGAGGCTGAAAGTCAAAGTTTGGGGGCAAGGAAGGAGGAATTCTCTCTTCTTTTCTTGTGATTCAGCGTTGAAGAGGTGGACACGGATGGTCCTTCTCCCCACCATCCCTTGGGTCGTCTTCTGGGAGCTCCTTCCAGGCTCCCAAAGTTGTTGCTGAGCTCAGAAATCACCCAAACACCTAAAAGGAGGAGGACCCACCCCATTTTGGGGTCTCGCCTTGGAGGAGATGCCAAAAAAAAAGGCATTTTCTTGTCTGCAGGAACTTCATAAGGTGGTACCTCGGGGGGAAGATGTCTCTTTTTGGGTCAATCTTCTGGGAAACTGGAAAAAAAAACCCTCTCAAGACTTGTCCTTTCAATGAGAAGGCACCCAAAAACACAACTGGGCTCCAAACCAGGGGATTCCACCTTCTCTGCCTCCTTTAAATGAAAATGGATTTTCGTGTCAGGTTTTGAGGAGAAAAAAGGATTTTCCCATCATTGAGAAAATTGGAATTCAGCCTCCTCCAACCTGTCGCTCTTTGGGATGACAGGAAAGGTCCTTGGGGGGGAGGGTTTGGGTTGAATCAAGGTGGTTTTCAAGGGGGGAGCGAGGGTTGGGAAAATCCAGGTTTGGTGAAGAGAAGATGGGAATGGGACCACCAACTCGTGGTAGATCTCAAGAACCTGGACAACGCAGCTTTTAAATGACTCTTGTCCTTCTTGCCCATAGTTTTTACCCCCTGAACCATCTTGGAGATGGTCAAAGTTCCAAGAGAACTTGGAGCTTTGAGGAAATCCTCTTGTCTACATCATTGCAGCGTTGAGTCCTTGGGTGGAGACCACAAGGCCATAAGGGACCATCCTGGAGATCCTGACCATATTTGTCACGTCCCGTTTTGCCCAACCTCATCTTATTTTCCTCCCCCCACTTTGTATTTCTAGGATGTGTTCGAGATGCGCTTTGCCAAGATGCCGGATGAACCCGAAGAACCTGTGATTCCAGCTTCTTCTCCTGTGGTGGTGCCACCTCCCACCAAGGTGGCTCCACCTTCATCGAGTGACAGCAGCAGCGACAGCTCCTCCGATAGCGACAGCTCCTCGGATGACTCCGAGGAAGAGCGAGCTCAGCGATTAGCGGAGCTCCAGGAACAGGTACCACCACGGCCTTGGGGGTTGTCCAACCTGGCCACCTTCTTGACCTCGGTGGCATCGGGGTCTTTACTCAAAGCCGTAGACGTTCTGGTTGGCCAATGGTGACCATCAGCCCCCAAATGGATGGTTTTCAAGGGGAAACATGAAGGAATTGGGTGGTTTCTTCAGGAAGGTCCTTCCAGTTCCTGGTAGGACACCCCAAGGTGGTCCCCAACAGCAGGAGCTCAGGATATGGAAATCAGGGTGCAATGAGAAGATGGAAGAACCAACGTAATTAATAGGAGAAGACAAGAAAGGATTAGGCAGTAGGAAAAAAGGTCAATTAATGTGATTTTGCTCAAAGCCGTAGACGTTCTGGTTGGCCAACGGTGACCATTGGCTCCAAAATTGTTAGTTTTTAAGGGACCCACGAAGGTTTTGGGTGGTTTCTTGGAGAAATGACTCTCAAGAGGTTGTCTCCATCCTCTCCTGGTGGTCAATAATTGAACGTCCAGAAATTTGGGTGGGCTGAGGTACTGGAAGGACCAATGTAATTAATAGGAGAAGATAAGAAAGGGTTGGGCAACAGGAAAAAAGGTTAATTAATGTGATTTTGCTCAAAGCCGTACATGTTCTGGTTGGCTTATGGTGACCATCAGCCCCAAAGTGGATGTTTTTTAAGGGAACTACAAAGGAGTTGGGTGGTGTCTTCAGGAAGGTCCTTCCAGTTCCTGGTAGGACATCCCAAGGTGGTCCCCAACGGCGGGAACTCAGGATATGGAAATGGGAGTGCGATGAGGAGCTGGAAGAACTTGCGTAATTAATAGGAGAAGATAAGAAAGGGTTGGGCAGTAGAGAAAAAAGTTAATTAATATGGAAAAATTAGCAAATATGATGTTGCTCAAAGTTGTAGACTCTCTGGTTGGCCAATGGTGACCGTCAGCCCCAAAATCAAAGGGAACCACGAAGGAATTGGGTGGTTTCTTCAGGCTGGTGGAGAAACAACCCTCAAGGGGTTGTCTCCATCCTCTCCCACCGGTCAATAATTGAGTGTCCAGAAATTTGGGTGGGATGAGGAGCTGGAAGAACCAACGCAATGAATGGAAGAAGATAAAAGGGTTGGAAAGTAGAGGGGAAAAAAGTTAATAATTATGGAAAAGGAGGAGGTTCCACGTTAAATGACCTTGACGTTGGTGTCTCCCAGCTGAAGGCAGTGCACGAGCAGTTGGCGGCCCTGTCCCAGCCCCAGCAGAACAAACCAAAGAAGAAAGAGAAGGACAAGAAGGAGAAGAAGAAAGAGAAGCACAAAAAGAAGGAGGAGCTGGAAGAGGCCAAGAAGAGCAAAGCCAAGGAGCCCCCACCCAAGAAGGCCAAGAAGAGCAACAGCAACAGCAGCGCCTCCAGGTCAGCCCCATCCCCCTTCCCTCTTACTTTGATTTGTCATTTTCTCTTCGCTAATTAACTTAATGAGCGATTAACCCAGGGCTGACCCCTTGCCGGCCCCTCCCCTCCCCAGGTTTTGGGGTCCTTCAGGGTCCCTGATTATGGGGTGAAAAGGGAAAAAAAAAAAAAAAATCCCAAAGAGTCGTGTTGTTGACTCTCAAATGTCCAATTCTCTCATTTTTCCTCCTTTTACCCCTTTTTTTTGGAAGCTGTAGGTTCTAATTTTGGAAGGAAAGATGCCGGGAGCCATGAATTTACTGCACTAGGGAAAGGGAGGTGGAACCTTGGGATTGAACCCGAGGCCAAAAGGAGTTAATTGGTAGATTTTGCTGTAACGAGGTGAAATTGAGAGAGAAGGAAATCACAAGCTCAACCTTCTTGTCTTAAAAGCTGTTTGAGGTCAACCTTGGGTGTCTGCAGCAGCTTGACCTCAACCTTGGGTGTCTGCAGCAGGTTGAGGTCAACCTTGGGTGTCTACAATTAGTTGAGATCATCCTTGGGCGTCCTACAGCAGGTTGAAGCTCAACCTTGGCTGTCTGCAGCGGGTTCAGCTCAACCTGCTTGCCATAAGAGCGGGTTGAGCTCCACCTTGAGTATCCTACAGTGGGTTGAGGTCAACCTTGGGTGTCTACAGTTGGTTGAGGCCAATGTTGAGAGTCCTTCAGCAGGTTCAGCTCAACCTTCTTGCCGTAAGAGCGGGTTGAGCTCCACCTTGAGTGTCCTACAGTTGGTTGAGGTCAACCTTGGGTGTCTACAGTTGGTTGAGGTCAACGTTGAGTGTCCTACAGTGGGTTGAGGTCAACCTTGGGTGTCTACAGTTGGTTGAGGCCAATGTTGAGTGTCCTACAGCAGGTTCAGCTCAACCTTCTTGCCGTAAGAGCGGGTTGAGCTCCACCTTGAGTGTCTACAGTTGGTTGAGGCCAATGTTGAGTGTCCTACAGTGGGTTGAGGTCAGTCTTCTTATCTCAGGGCAGGTTGACCTCATCTTTCCATGTCCCACCCTCGTGGTGGAGCTTCACGCTCAGGTTCTCCAGGAAAAAGATGAACATTTTGGTGACGCCCTTGAAGATGTTGGACCCAACCAGCGGCTTTTCGTCCCGATTCATTAATAACCTTTTGTTGTTGTTTTAATTGTTGTTAATTAGTAAGAAGGAGGCGGTGGCAGTGAAGAACAGCAAACCCCCTCCTGCCTACGAGTCGGAGGAGGAGGAGAAATGCAAACCCATGTCCTACGAGGAGAAACGGCAGCTCAGCCTGGACATCAACAAACTGCCCGGGGAGAAGCTGGGCCGCGTCGTCCACATCATCCAATCGCGAGAGCCCTCCCTCAAAAACTCCAACCCCGACGAGATCGAGATCGACTTTGAGACCTTGAAACCCTCCACCCTGCGGGAGCTGGAGAGATACGTCACTTCCTGTTTGCGCAAGAAGAGGAAACCTCAAGGTAAGCTTTTTCTTTTTTCCCCTCAAAAATTCTCATTTTTCACCTTATTTCGGCCCCGGGGTTCCCTGGCTCTGGCTGGAGGAGGAGGAGGGAAAAGGATGAGGGAAGGGATTGAGGCATTTGATTCCCTTCTCCCATGAAAAGGAGGATTTTAAGTAATATTTTAATTCCAAATTTTTTAATTTTTTGAAATTTTTATTTCTAAATATTAATTTTTCCTATTTTAATCTTAAATTCTCATTTTTTAGTTTTATTCTAAGCATTTTTCCTTCATTTTAAAACTCTGCTTGTATTTCATTGTATTTAATTTTTCAATTTCTCTATTTGTAATTCTGTTGAACCTAACGTACTTCAAAAGTTACTTAGAAATTGTAACATTTTGAAATTTTAGTTTTATTCACAATTTTAAACTTGCATTTCATCATTAACTTTTTCCATTTAAAATTTTTATATTTAGATTTTTTAAATTTTAAGATCCTTAATTTTAATTCATCTTTAAAGCGTACCTTTCTCTAATGAACTTCTTTTAAATTTAAAAATCTAGAATTTTTAAAATTTAATTTGTTTTCCTTTTTAGTTTAGATCTTTAGCAAAGGCCTTTGGTGTCCCCGGGGGCTTGAACAGCTCCTGGGCTGCAGCTGCACCCACTTTTATTCTCATTTTATCCTGATTATTCTCATTTAAACTCTCTCTAAAAAAAAAAAGTTAATTTAATACTTTTCAACAAAAAAATTAAATTCTTTTTTCTTCTTTCTCATTTTAATGTAAACCATTATTAAAAAGGTAATTTTATACTTCAAAGAATTAAGATTTTCTTTATTCTCATTTGCTCATTTAAGATCTTGAAAAAAGGCAAATTTATATTTTTAATGAAAAATTGAAGGTTTTTCTTCATTCTTTATTCTTTTTTATTCTCTTTTAACCTGTTTTTAAAAACAGCATTTTACTTTTAAGCAAAAAAGTCTAGATTTTCTTTATTCTCATTCTCGTTTTATTCTGATTATTCTCATTTAAGGTATTTTATAGTCATTTATAAAGGGTAATTTATAGTTTTAAGTAAAAAAAAATAGATTTTTTTTCTTTCTTATTATTTTATTCTGTTATATTTCCGTTATATTTCATTTATTAATTTATTTCATTTATTCATTTACTTCATTATTCATTTATTTCGTTTCATTATATTCATTTATTCATTATTCATTTCATTCTTTTATTTCATTTCATTTTAAAAGGGCAACTTTAGAATTCTAAGCAAAAAATGTCACCTTTTTTCCTTCGTTCTCGCTTTCTTCCGATTATTCTCGGTCTGTTTTAAAAACTTGAATTTTAAATTTTTTAAGCAAAAATGTTAATTTCTTTTTTTTCTTCATTCTCACTTTATTCAGATTATTCTCAATTTAACGTCTTAAAAAAAAAAAGACGATTTCCGAAATTTGTGACAAATTTGAGTGTTTTCCCGCCCCGGCAGCTGGGGGAGGGCGGGTTAATTAGGGGTAATTAATGAGGGGCGGGTAACGATGTCCCGGCCCCTCCCCTTGCAGCCGAGAAGGTCGACGTCGTCGCCGGCTCCTCCAAAATGAAGGGATTTTCCTCCTCGGAGTCCGAGAGCAGCAGCGAATCCAGCTCCTCCGACAGCGAAGAGTCCGACACAGGTTAGAGCAGCTTCACTCCTGCTTTTCTGGAGAAATAAATATGTTTTCAGTCCTGGCTTGGTCTTTTAATTCTTTTTGATTTGATTTTTAATAATTTTTAATCATTTGATTTCTTTTTTTTTTTCTCTCTAATTTAACCTTAAAAAAAATCGATTTATGGGGCACCACTCGGCTGGTTTTAAGAAAAATATATTGAATTTTCTGAAGGTTTTTGTGTTTATGGTTTAATTCCTGCTTAGATCTTTTAATTCTTTTTATTTTTATTTTTTTCCCTCTGTAATTTCACTTAAAAAATCCAATTTTGGGGCTCAACGGGGACAGCTTGGCTCGTTTGAAGCCAAATATGTTGAATTTTCTGGGGATTTTTTTGTGCTGAACTTGGCTCTGAGGGCGGGAGGCAAAAAACATTGTCTGTGGAATTGCCAAAATTGTTATTTTAGGTAAAAATGTAGTTTTTGCTCCAAAGGACCTGTAACCTGTTCCCCCCAGCACTGCTCGCGCCACAGAGGGTGGAAAAAGATGGAGGGGCCGGGGGGTTATGTAGAAAAGCCGTCTTTTTAGATAGAAAAATATCTATTTAAAATTAAATTTCAAATTTTAAATGAGCAAACATGAACCTTTTGAATTTGAATGGATTTCAAAACTGGCATTTCAAATTTTAAAATTTTTTTAAATAACTATTTTGAATTCTGAACCCTTTTAAAAGTAACATTTGTGGGTTTAAAATTAACATCTTGAGTTTATAACGGTTTTTAAATTACCACTTTGAACATTAAACCATTTTAAAATTAACATTTCAAATTTTACATTATTGTAATATGGTTTCAAACTTTACGTGATTTTAAAATGAACATTTCAAATCCTAGACTATTTTAAAATAAACATTTTGAATTCTAAACTATTTTTAAACGGATATTTTTCATTTTAAACCGTTTTAAAATTGAAGTTTTGAATTTTAAATGGTTTAAAGTTAACATTTCAAATTTCTTTTTGGAGTTGAGTCTGGCAAATGGCTGCAAAAATGGTTCCAAAAAATAAAATTAACCTCAAAACTAAATATTGGACTCAGGTTTGAATAGTGGAGGCAAAAATTCCCATTTTTCCTCTGGTTTTTTAGGGGTTTATTTCTCTGGGATCCGTCCGGGGTCTGATCTCTTTGACCATATTCATCTATTTTAATTAATACATTTAAAGAATTTCTCTATTTTTTAATATTTCTTTCTCTGGGAGGAGGTTGGAAGGTTCCGATGGAGCATTTTGGGGCAACTCCGTGCGACCAAAAAATCCAATTCTTTGGCGTTAAATTTTTTCTTTTATGTTACGGGAAAAAGCAAAAATTTGCCGTATTTATGCGCCTGAATTCTGGTTTTACCCAATTTCTCTTGATTTATGCCAAATTTGCCATCCCATCCACCAAAATCTCCCTCCTTTGGTGGAGCCTTGACTTTGGCCAACAACAACCTCTCCCAAATCCCAGCGTTCCTGGCGTCGCCTTTCCCCAGGAAAATCTCCCCGTTAAATGGCTAAAAATCCCTCAAATTTGGATTTTCTTTCAAATTGTCCTTTTTTTTTTTTTTCCTCCCCAGGGGTCAGATTTTGGGCTGAAAATAGTGGAAAGTGGGAATTTGGGGGAAACGGTTATGACAAGCAGTGTTAATTGAAACCTTTACAAATTAAAGCTAAAAAAATACTCTTTCGATCCAAAAACCTGCTCATCGGAAAGAGTGGAAAATGCTCTTTTGTGGGGTTTTTCACCCCAAACGGTGGCCGGGTGGACGCAAGTCGAGTTTTTAGAGGTTTTTAATCTCTTTTTTTGGGGCTGATTTCCCCAAATCTGTCGTTTTCTCCATTGTTGGCCAACGCCGTTGGGTCCCTCTGGGGCTCGTTGTCGACGTTGACCTTCGGTTCCTCCCCCACCTCTGGGTTCCCCCAGAATTATCCCCCCGAAGGGGGGGGGGGGGGCGGAGGTTAATTAAGTTAAGTAATCACTTTTAATTAATGAATTGCTGCTTCCCGAGGTGCGGGTGTTTACTCTCTGCCCCTTTTTTCCTTAAAATCCTCAATGGAAGGTCCTTCTCCGAAGCGTTTGAAGGTGTTTCAAGACCTTTTAAGGGGCTTTAAGTCAATTTAAATCATTTTACAAGATTTTTTGAGGTGCTTTGAGTCATTTTAAGACCTTTTGGAAGGACCGTTTGAGGTGCTTTAAGTTGGATTTAAGAGCTTTTAAGACCTTTGAAATGACCTTTTGAGGCGCTTCAACTAATTTTCAGGCTTTAAAAGACTTTTGAAGAAGCTTTAAGCCGTTTTAGGATCTTTTCAAAGACATTTCAAGAAGTTTTTAAGACATTTTATGACAATTTGGGTCATTTTGTGGCCGTTTCAAAGACTTTTTAAGTTGCGTTGAGAGGTTTCGAGTCGTTTCAAGACCTTCTTGGCTTTGAGTCAATTTAAAGAATTTTCTTCTCAAAGATTTTCTTTGGCCATTTTAAATCATTTTGGGGGCTTCTAAATGAAGTTTTAAGACCCTTTAAGACCTTTTAAGATGTTTTTAAGACCCTTTACAAGCCTTTTTAAAGTGCTTGAAGTCGATTTAAGTCATTTTGAGACCTATTAAGGGGCCTTTAAGTCGATTTAAGACGGTTTACGTCCTTTCAAAAGATGTTTTAAGAACTTTTTGAGACCTTTTAAGACACTTTTAAGATGCTTTAAGGCCTTTGAAAAGACTTTTTAAGGGGCCTTAAGTCAATTCAAGATGTTTTAAGACCTTTTCAAAGACTTTTTAAGACATTTTAATGACCTTTTACAGCATGTTAAGTAATTTTAAGACCTTTTCAAAGACCTTTTAAGGTGTTTAAGTCAATTAAAATAATTTTAAGACCTTTTAAAGGCTTTTTAAGGTGCTTTTAAGTCTCTTGATGTCATTTTAAGGCGGTTTAAAAGACATTTTAGAGTATTTTAAATTGATATAAGTCTTTTTAGACCATTTAAAGACTTTTTAAAGGCAATTTAAGATGGTTTAAGACCTTGTGAAAGACTTTTTAAGGTATTTAGAGACATTTTAAGGCCTTTTCAAGACTTTTGGAGATCTCTTAAGCCCAAGCAGGACGGGGCGATGAGTTTTACCGTCAAATACTTTGATATTTGTATTTTTGGGGGGGGAGGATTTGTACATATTTGTCTTGTTTCTGGCACTGGTTGCGCTTGTTTGAGTGAAAAAAAAAATTTCAAATTCCCCAATAAGCTTTAAAATTCACCCAGCGATTTTTAAGGAGATCTGGCCTCTTAATGAACTTATTTTCTACTAACAAGGGGTTTCTTTGCCCCCTCCGCCAGGGGGATAAATATTTGTGACAATAAAATCGGTGCCAAACGTGGATTCATTTTTTTTTTTCCTCTGGATTTTTGCTTTTCTTTGGATTTAGCACCAAAAAGACCCCATGGAATGGGCAGAATTAATTGCAATTAATGACAATTCATTTTTTAGGCTCTTTTAGAGGGCAGGTTTGCCCCGTTTTTATTTTAATCCAGAGTTTTTAAAATGGGAATAAACGTGGTTTTTTCCCCCCTTTGAATTTATGCGACAAATTTATGCGAATTTTTCCCCCCCACGGGGCTGGAAATTTCAATACGTTCATTTATTAAACGAGGGCTATTTGGCCAAAAATAGGCTGAAACTCGGAAAATCGGAGGCTTTGAAAGGACGGAATAATAAGAAAAAGTAATTCTGATGATTTTTGTGGCGTCAGGGGCGGGAGGTGGGGGGGGGCAGGTCTCAGCCTTCGCCTCAGGCTCCGAGAGGGTTACTCCGGTTGAACTGGTTTTAATTAGCAATTAGTGGGTGCAAATGACCCCTCCCGTCGGGGGAGGGGAATGGAGCCTGGGTTTGGGGGAGGAGGGGCGGGTTCTAGGGATTCTGTACCCAAAATATTTCGGAAAAACACTTCCCAGGACCCAAAATACTGACCGGGATGGGGGGAGAAATGGCTAGTTGTGCTAATTATTAGGAATAATTAAGATTTTACAATTAAAGCGGAACCTCTCTTGGGTCATAGAGGGTTAATTTAATGAATTTCCTGTATTTTCATGGATTAAAAAAAGCCATTTTATGGTGGTTTATGTTGTCTTTACGGGCAGAGGCGGCGCCGTTACCTTTAATGAGAGATTAAATGGGGGGGGTTTAGCTGAAAAACCTGGGGTTTGGGCAAATAATTAAGTGCTTCTGCTAATGAGGCCCTGTAGGAGGAGGGGCATTAATGAGGAGCTGGGTAATAACCGGGTGGTGACTCCCAGGAGTTCAGTTGGGAGGTTTAAATCACAATTAAGTGGGTTTTAATTAGCAGGAACTGGGGTTTTAATTCTGAAAAACCCGTGTTTAATTCAAATTTAATCAGAAATCACAGGTTCCCGGGTTTAATTCATAAAACACCCAGTTTAAATCCACAAATACCTGGGTTTAATTACCAAATTATTGGGTTTAATTCAAAATTTCACAGTTTTAATTCACAAATTAAAGGTTTAAGCCCCAAATGTCTGTTTTAATTCACAAGTTCCCAGGTTTAAATCACAAATATCTGGTCTTGATCCACAAATACCCAGATTTAATTCACAAATAGCTCGGTTTAATGAATATGTGGCTTTAATCCACAAATTCATGGGTTTAATTCACTAATTCCCACTTTAATCCGCAAATACTTAGGTTTAATTCAGAAATTCCTGTGTTTAATTTACAAATACCCAGATTTAATTCACAAATTCCTGGGTTTAATTCAAAATTTCCTGATTTAACTCACAAATTCCTGGTGTTAATTCACAAATACCTGGTTTAATACATAATTATCCAGGATTAACTGACAAATTCCCGGGTTTAGTTCAGAAATTCCCCTTTAATTCACAAATTCCCATTTAAATTCACAAATTTCTGGGTTTAATTCAAAAATACACGGTTTTAATCCACAAATACTTGGCTTTATTTCATCATTTCCCAGGTTTAATTCACAAATATCTGGCTTAATCCACAAATTCCCAGGTTTAATTCACAAATTCTCAGGTTTAAATCACAAATTACCCAGATTTAATTCACAAATAGCTCAGTTTAATTCACCAATATCTGGTTTAATCCCTGAATTCCTGGGTTTAATCCACAAATTCCCAGGTTTAAATCACAAATAAATGGGTTTGATCCACAAATACCCAGATTTAATTCACAAATCGTTTAATTGGCAAATATCTGGGTTTAGTTCACAAATTCCTGATTTAATTCACAAATTCCCACTTAAATCAAAAAAATCCTGGGTTTAATTCAAAGATACACGGTTTTAATCCACAAATACTTGTGTTTAATTCAGAATTTCCCAGGTTTAATTCATGAATATCCAGGTTTAATTCCCAAAAACCTAGATTTAATTCACAAATTTCTGGGTTTCATCCAGAAATTTCCCGGATTTAATCCCAAATTCACCAGGTTTAATTTGTGTTTTAATTTCAAGGTTGAATTCAGGGTTAATTTAAAGGTTTAACTCCAGGTTCCTGGTTTGAGCACCCCCTCCTTGGGCTGCAGCATCCAACACCCCGTCAAAATTTGGGTCAAAATAGGCAAATTTGGGTGTGTTTAATTGGATTTGGAGAATAACAGCCCATCTGGCTGCACCACAGTTGCTGATATTCCTGATTTTGGGGGGATTCGTGGGGCCTGGAGGGGGATGAGAAGCCACCGCTCCCACCTCCAAGAGCAGAATTAGTTAAAATTAACGTTATTTACTAAAACACCACGTCCAGCCCCAAATCCAGGAGGCCCCGTCACTCCTAAAACCTAATCGAGCTAATTCGATTTTATTTATTCTCAGTATTACGGCCAAAAGTTGCCTTTTTGGGCTTTATATTTTAATTTCAAGTCAATTTTAGCTTTATTATATTTTTCCCCAAATAAATGTGTTATTTTCCTGGGAATCTCAGGGTGGGGGGGAGGGGAGAATTACTGTGGGATCAGGATTTTATGGGAATGTATAACTGCACGTTTTTAGCACACTTGTCATTTGAGCTCGATTTTTGGGGCTGGAACGCACTGGTTTCGTCAAATCGGGGTGAATTTCACCGAGAATGCAATTTTTTTTCCATAATCCCTTTGATTGGATGTAATATTTTTTTCCTGCTTCACCTTGATCCGCTCCAAATATTTGGTAGAAATCTCTTTAATTTGATCTTTTCTCCGCACATCTCGGGATCTCACAGCCCATGTAACCTCCGGCTTCTTCTCTCTTCCCCTCCCCCCCCTCCCAAAACCACACAAAAGCAGTAAAAAATTGTAAATCTTTGCTATTTTTCTTTTTAAATAATAAAATCAATAAAGTGGCTTGCTCCGGAAAAACGCCCTTTTTTTGTACAATCGTGGGATTTGAACCAATAAGGCGGAAATTCGGACAATAAGGAACCGTTACATTTGGGGTTTTGCCGTCGCGGGTAGATGTGGGGGGAGTTTAAAAAAAATGAGCATTTAGGGAAAAATAAAATATATTCCTGTGTTCGAGGGCAGGAGAGGAGGCTTCTGCACCCATTTCCCCTTAAAACGTCTTGAAATGACGTCACAAAAATTACCCTTTTCTTTAATGGGGGTGTTTTTTTAGCCCCACAGGGTTGGAGATGGGATGGGGCTTCTTCTGGATGCTCTTGGTCTTTGGGGAGATGCTGGTTGAGATGTTGGACCACTCAACACCAACGGTGACCCAGATGGTCTTCAGCAGTGAA
Source organism: Scolopax mira (assembly GCA_004320125.1). Classification (NCBI taxonomy): domain Eukaryota; kingdom Metazoa; phylum Chordata; class Aves; order Charadriiformes; family Scolopacidae; genus Scolopax; species Scolopax mira. The sequence continues at coordinate 31,695 of BJBW01006578.1, forward strand.
AAAGGTCCATCCTTGGTTGGGGTTGGCATCTCCAACTTGGCTTTGCCCCTCATGGTCTCCATTGGCTTCTTCTTGGTGAAGTCATCTCTGAAATGCTATCAGGGTTGGAGATGGGATGGGGCTTCTTCGGGGAGATGCTGGTGGAGATGTTGGACTACTCAATGCCAACGGTGACCCAGTGATGGCCTTCAGTGGCGGAGAAGGTTCATCCTTTGTTGGGGTTGGCGACTCTGAAGCCACCAGTGCCACTGGGTGATCCCTCTGGGACCATTATGGCTTTGCCCCTCATGGTCTCCACTGGCTTTGTCTTCTTGGTGAAGTCACCCCTGAAATGCCATCAGCGTCAGAGATGGGACATGGCTTCTTTTTGGTGCTCTTGGTCTTGGTGCTTTGGGGAGATGCTGGTGGAGATGTTGAACCACTCAACATTGGGTAAAGTGTGACACAACATGGTCTTAAACGGTGAAGAAGCTTCGTCCTTCTTTGGGGTTGGCATCTCTGAAGTCACCAATGCCACTGGGTGATCCCTCTGGGGTCATCGTGGTTTTGCTCCTCATGGTCTCTGTTGGTTTCATCTTCTTGGTGGAGGTTCTCCCTGTTCACGTAGTGGTGGTTGATGGGGTGGTTCAAGTGGTGGGATTCGCCCACCCTCATGGAGAGCCACTGGGTCCGAGGATGGATGGATGGAGGAGACCTCAGCCATCTTCACTGAAGGAACAACGCCGAGGAAGTGGGGTTTTGGAGCAGCCAATGCTCCTGGTTGAGCCATAGAAGCTCCTTTTCCCTCCCAAAATGGGGGCAGGGATGTCCTCAGCCGTAACACGCAGCTCTTTTTTTGGCAACTCCTGCTTCATCCCTCCTGATCCCAGCTTAGTCCCTGGCTTTTCTCCTTTCTTACCACCCAACACCTGTTCTTGGTGGATTTCTCCCGATTTTGGAGTTTCTTTACCATCCCGTGAGCGTTTTTATCCCCAATAAATTGGGGGGCTCCACACGGCCACCGCTGCTCCCCAACCGCTGCGCCCGGACGTGTCTTATCTGTAGGGAGCATTTGTTGGAGAAACTTCTCCCCGTTCCTTGTCCCAGCTTCTTCTCTGCAATGATGGAAGAGGACATCAGGTCTTGGTCTTTCTGGAAGGTGGGTCTGCTGCTGGGTCCGTGTATGCCTGCCTGGAGCCATGGACACCCTTCTAGATCTATGGATGCCCATCCAGAGCTGTGGGTGACAATCGGGATCCATGGGTGCCCTTCTTCATCAGCCATGGACACCCAACCAGATCCCTGGGCACCCAACAGGATCCACGGAGATCCATCCAGAGCCTTGGACACCCAACCAGATCCCTGGGCACCCAATGGGATCCACGGAGATCCATCCAGAACCTTGGACACCCAACCAGATCCCTGGGCACCCAACGGGATCCACGAAGATTCATCCAGAGTCTTGGACACCCAACCAGATCCCTGGGCACCCAACGGGATCCACGAAGATTCATCCAGAGTCTTCGACACCCAACCAGATCCCTGGGCACCCAACGGGATCCACGGAGATTCATCCAGAGCCTTGGACACCCAACCAGATCCATGGACACCCAGCAGGATCTGCAGGTGCCCAACTGGATCCATGGACACCCAACGGGATCCTTGGAAACCCAACGGGATCCACGGCCACCCAACAGGACCCATGGACACCCAACGGGACCCATGAACACTCATCTGGACCCAAGGGCACCCAACCGGATCCCACCGTATCTAGGCCATAACGTCAGGAATCATCAACCATGGGCAAAAGCCTTTTCCACCTTGAACCCCAAAACCTTAGATTTTAAAACTCAACATTTTTAGGTGGATTCATGGAAACCCTCAGAGCCCCCAGCGCTGAGATTTTTCCCAACTTTTTTATCTATTTTAAAAATCGATGAAACAGCCAATCCCCGTCACCGGCGCGACCTTAGAATTAAATTAAAAAAATGGATAAAGGACCCAACTTCAGAAATTAATTTGAATTTCTGGAGGGATTTCAGGGAAAATCCTCTTGGGGAGACACCTCCCAGAGATCAGGAGCTTTTCCCTCCCCCTGTAATCGTCTCTGTGAGGGTTTTAGTTTTACCTGTTGCGTTTTGCCCGATTCCATGTCAAATCAAGGCCAAAAAATCCCCCCTACCAAGGGATTTTTGGGGCTGAATACGGGTTTCCCCACCCTGGATTTTTTATTTTTCCACTTTCTTGTCGCCGTTTGGGGAGAAAACCCTGGGAAATCATCTTCCTCCCCGCCCCCCTATATCCAAATTATTTGGTTTTGATGACGATGCTTGAAATTTCTCTCGGGGAGGGGAGGAGGTGGGGGATGATCCTGGGGAAAAAAACCACCAAACCTGGATTTAGGAGGAGAAATGGGGGCGGGAGGAACAGAAAATTGAGGGTTTTGCCGCCGGGATATTTGAGATATTATTTATTTTTGTTTAATATCCCTCTTCCTGCCAAGTTTCTCGCTCCTTCTTCTCTTTCTCCCCCTTCCTCCGGAGCGAGGCCGAATTCCTGGAATGACTGGATTGTCCCCGTTGGCTTTTCTTGGCCCTTGGGTTACTTCTCCCCCGCGACCGCCCCCGGGAGGGGTGTGGGGTGTGGGGTGGACACTGGGGGGGTCTTTGCCTTCCTCCTCCTTCTCCTTTTGGGGAGAATCCAACCCCCTTGATGCCTAAACCCCCCCCTTTTGCCGTCATCGGTCCCAAATCCCGTTGGGATCTTGGTGGGGGGAGGGGTAGTTGATGAGGACGAGCGGCACCGGTGGGTATTAATTCTCTGTGTGTGTCCCCCCCCCCTTTTTTTGTCTTTTTTTTGGCAGAAATGGCACCAAAATTGAAGAAAAAAGGACATTCAGGGCGAGAGCAAAAAAAGGTAGGAAACGGAACGTCCTTCTGGGCTCCCTCGAGGTGGGATGTGAGTCCCCGGGAGGTTTGGGAACCCCGGGAATGGGGCTGCCCCCCTCCCCCCGCCATCTCCTTCCTCAGCAAAAAATTCTGTGGGTTTGGCTCAGAGATTCTCCTGACCCAGAATTTGGGGAGGGGGAGAAGGGGGGGTTGGTTAAAAGAGGCACCAGGAAGGTGGGTTCAGGGAGCAGGAGGGCACTTTGGTCACCAGGAAGGTGGCTTTTTGGGGGGCCTGGGGAGGTGTTTGAGTGACCAAAAAGGGGGTTTTGGTGACCAGGATGATGTGACTGGGAGGATGTTCTGGTGATTTGGAGGCATTTTGGTCACTGGGAAGGCATTTTGGTGGCCGTGAGGGGGCACTTCGTTGACCAGGAAGGGATTTTGGTGGCCAAGAAGGTGTTTTCGTGACCAAGAAGGTGTTTTCATTGACTGAGTTTGTTTTGATGGCCAAAAAGTGTCTTTGATGTCTGAGAACATGGCTTTGGTGGCCAAGAAGGTGGTTTTAATGGCCTATAAGGTGTTTTCGATGATCGAGAAGGTGGTTTTGGTGACCAAGGTCTTTTTGTTGACCAAGAAGGTCTTTTCGTTGATCAAGACAGTGGTTTTGGTGACCAAGGTCTTTCCGTTGACTGAGGTCTTTTCATTGCCTGAGAAGGTCTTTTCATTGACTGAGAAGATGTTTTTGTTGACCAAGGTGGTCTTTTTGTTGACCGAGAAGGTCTTGCCATTGACTGAGGTGTTTTGAATGCCTGAGAAGGTCTTTTCATTGACCAAGGTGGTCTTTTCATTGACTGAGAAGATGTTTTTGTTGACCAAGGTGGTCTTTTTGTTGACTGAGAAGATGTTTTTATTGACCAAGGTGGTCTTTTTGTTGACTGAGAAGATGTTTTTATTGACCAAGGTGGTCTTTTTGTTGACTGAGATGTTTTTGTTGACCAAGGTGGTCTTTTTGTTGACTGAGAAGATGTTTTTGTTGACCAAGGTGGTCTTTTCGTTGACTGAGAAGATGTTTTTGTTGACCAAGGTGGTCTTTTTGTTGACTGAGAAGATGTTTTTATTGACCAAGGTGGTCTTTTTGTTGACTGAGAAGGTCTTTTCGTTAACCGAGGAGGTGGTTTTGGTGACCAAGAAGGATTTTAGGAGACTCATGGTTGTTTTTTCCCCCTTTCCTTTAGCATCACCATCACCACCACCAACCGGTGCCGCAGCAACCGCCACCTCCGCAGCCTCCTCCTCCCCCGCAGCCGCAGCAGCCGCCGCCGCCGCAGCAGTTACCCCCGCAGCCCCTCCCAACCCAGCAGCCCCCACCCCCACCGCCCCCTGTCCCTCAACAAGCAGCTCCTCCCCCCATGAAGTCTTCTCCTCCGCCTTTTGTCCCCGCCCAAGTCCCTGTCCTGGAGCACCCGCTGCCGGGGAACATGTTTGACACCATGACGCATTTTACCCAACCCATCATGCACCTCCCTCAACCGGAGATGACCCCCCATCTCCCCCCACAACCCCCCGAGCACAGCACTCCTCCCCACCTCAACCAGCATGCCGTGGTGTCTCCTCCAGGTGAGCTTTTCTTCTGGGGACCAACCTGTTCCTTCCTCGCTGGGGGTGGCGGGAGGATGAGGATGGTCTTGGCTTGGGTGGGTTTTTGGTTCTCCTCCTTTGACCGTCCGGGGGTGGTGGGTGGGCAGGTGGGTGGTCCAGGTTTTCCTCTCCTGGTGTCCTCTGTCCGCCATCTCATAGAAGGGTTTGGGTGGGAAGGGACCTTAAAAACCACCCAGTGCCACCCCTGGACCCTTCGCACCAGAGCAGGTCACTCCAAGCCCCCTCCAACCTTGGCCTTGAACCCCTCCAGGGATGGGGCAGCCTTCTCTGGGCAACCAGGTTGCTGGTGGCTTTCTTCTCACCTCCACGTCCTTCTCCTGCTCTCCATCCCTTCACCCCCCAGCCTGGATTTGGGCTTGGGATCACCCCGCCCCCACATGTAGGACCTTGCCCTTGACCTGGTGGAACCTCATACGGTTCTCACTGGTCCACCTCAAGCTTTTTCGTGTCCCTCAATCTGCTGGCCACCTTCTTCTTTGCAGGGCTGGTCTCCAAGCCTGGATTTGGGCTTGGGATCGCCCCGACCCTACTTGTAGAACCTTGCCCTTGACCTGGTGGAACTTCAGGAGGTTCTGATGGACCCACCTCTCATCTCTTCCCCCTTTTTTTTCCTTTCTCCCCAGCTTTGCACAACGCTCTGCCTCAGCAGCCCTCCAGACCCAGCAACCGAGCGGCCGCCCTCCCCCCGAAGCCTTCTCGTCCCCCGGCCGTCTCGCCGGCCATGGGCCAGCAACCCCTCCTCCCCCAACCCCCCCTGCCCCAACCCCCCCAGGTCCTGCTGGAGGACGAAGAACCACCTCAACCTCAACCTCCGCCGCCGCCTCCTCCTCCTCCTCCACCTCCCCACCACAACCTGCCCCTCAGCGCCAGCCAGATGCAGCTCTACCTTCAGCAGCTGCAGAAGGTGCAGCCCCAGAGTCCTCTTCTCCCTTCAGTGAAGGTCCAGACCCAACCCCAACCTCCCCTCCAGCCCCCCACCCACCCCACAGTCCAGCAGATGCCGCACCAACCGCCGCCGCCGCCGCCACGGACCATCCACATGCAGCCCATGCCCTTCCCCTCCCACCTCCCCCAGCCCCAGCCCCCACCTCCGGCCCAGCAGCAGCAGCCCCAGCACCCACCACCTTCCCAGCCCCCACCGCCACCCCCACCACCACCACCCCCACCTCCACCAGCGCCGGCCAAACCGCAGCAGGTCATCCAGCACCACCCGTCACCTCGGCACCATAAGCCCGATCCCTACTCGACGGGTGAGCAGGACAAGGGGTCGGGTTGGGGCAGTGGAGGTGGGTTCTGGCGTGGCCCCCTGGTACCCTTCGGTAGAGGGAAGAGGGTGTCCAGGTTCTCAGATCTTTGAGGAACTCAAGGATGTCAAGGTTTTGAGGATCTCAAGTGTTTGAGGGTCTCCAGGATCTCCTTTTTTTGAGGGTCTTGATGTTCTCAGATCTTTGAGGAACTCGAGGATCTCAAGGTTTTGAGGATCTCAAGTGTTTGAGGGTCTCCAGGATCTCGGACCTTTGAGGAACTCAAGGATCTCAAGTGTTTGAGTGTCTCGAGGTTCTCAGATCTTTGAGGAACTCAAGGATCTCAAGTGTTTGAGTGTCTCGAGGTTCTCAGATCTTTGAGGAACTCAAAGATGTCAAGGTTGTAGGTTCTCAAATGTTTGAGGATCTTGAGGATCTCATTTTTGATAGTCTCGAGGCTCTCAGATCTTTAAGGAACTCAGGGATCGATCTCGAGGTTTTGAAGATTTCTGTTTTGAGGATCTTCAGAATCTCAGACCTTTGAGGAACTCGGGGATCTAAAGTGTTTGAGGGTCTTGAGGATCTCATTTTTGAGGCCCTCAAGGTAGATCTTTGAGGAACTCAAGGATCTCAAGTATTTTAGGATCTTGAGGATCTCAATTTTTTGAGGAACTTGATCTCAATTCTTGAAACTCAAGGACTCAACTTTTTGGGGAACTTGAGCATCTCAAGCCTTTGAGGAACTCAAGGCTCTCAAGCTTTTCAGGAACTCAAGGATCTGATTTTTGAGGATCTTGAGGGACTCAAATTTTCCAAGATCTCAATTTTTTGAGCATCTTAAGTGTCTGAGAAACTCAAGGATCTAATTTTTTAGCATTTTGAGGATCTCAAGGACCTAATTTTTGAGGCCCTCAATCTCAAACTTTTGAGGAACTATAGAACTCAGGTTTTTTGAGGAGCTCAAATCTTTGAGAATCTTGAGGATCTCGGGTTTTTGAGTCTTGGTGGGGCTCTTACGTCGGAGAACCTCATGTCCATTGCCATCCCGGCTGGGTGCCAGCAGTGGGTGGAGGAGAGAAAAGGGATGATCTCAGGGGGGAACACTCGGTGCAATGACCTCCAACCACCCCAGAAAACAGGAAGCAGCTGAGATAACATGGTCACGGGGCTCAACCTTCAAGGTTGACTTGAGGAGATCCCAGATCTCCACCACGACCATGGGCTCGGTGGTGCCACCACCCATGTTCCCCATGGAGAATGTCTCCAGCTGTGATAATCCTTGGGCAGCTTGGCCACGATGACCAATATGGAGCTTCTTGACTCCCAAAAACCTCCCGTTGGTCTTGGAACCAACATCTCCTGTTTCTGGGGTTCCAGGAGAAGTTCAGGGAGGGCAGGGTTGGTGCCCAGGTATCCCAGGAACCGGCAGAAGGGACCAAATTATGGGGGGCCACCACTGTCAGGGGCATCATGGAGGCAGGAAGCTCCACCACGAAGCCTCAGAGCATCTTCTTGGGTGATTGGAGGTCCCTTGGGGACATCCCCAGGCCACCGTTTGGGGGTGTCCAACAGCAGGGTGGGGGGGGGACATGTTCTTCGGGTGACAGCGGTGACGACGACGGATTAACTGATTTGGTGCCAAACTGTTCCCAGGTCACTTGAGGGAAGCCCCTTCCCCTCTCATGATGCATTCCCCACAGATGCCGCAGTTCCAGGGTTTGGTCCACCAGTCGCCACCTCAACAAACCATCCAGCCAAAAAAACAGGTAAAAAAAAGGCAAAAAAAAAAACGGGGTGCGGGGAAGGGTGTTCCCACCAACGGGTGACCAACGGGGACCATCGTCTTCCCACCACCGTCAAGGGAAGGAAGAAGCAAGAAGCCTCTGAAGGAAGTCCTTCCTTGGCCAACGGTTGCCTTCTTTGGGGAGGGGGGTTTAGAGGGATGAGGGACGGGGTGTCCCCCCCCGTGTCTCCCCCCATCCCAGATATTTGGGTGACCCCAACTCGTTATCGCGACAGGAGATGCGAGCGGCCTCCGTCGTCCAATCCCAGCCCCTGGTGGTGAAGGAGGAGAAGATGCACTCGCCCGTCGTCCGTAATGAGACCTTCAGCCCCCCCTTACGGCAAGACCCCCCCAAACACCCGGAGAGCATCAAACCCCCCACCCACATCCCCCAGCGTGAGTCTGGGGACACCCCCCTCCCCCCTCCCCGATATGGGTCACACCCAAATCGGGTGGAGAACCCATCAACCCCCCCAGTTTTGGTGGTTGGAAACCCCCCACAACTCCCCATTTTGGAGGATGAGACCCCCAATTTTGGGGCCTGAGACCCCCATTAGCCCCAGTTTTGGGAGGCTGAGACCCCGACACCCCCCATTTTGGTGATGGAGACCCCCATCACCCCCCAGTTTAGTATCTGAGACTCCATCACCCCCCACTTACGATGGTGGAGACCCCATCAAGCCTCCAGTTCCCATAATGGGAATCCCATCACCCCCAGTTTGGGGCTGAGACCCCAACTTTGGGGGCTGAGACCCCCATTACCCCCAGTTTGGGACTGAGACCCCCAATTTTGGGGGCTGAGACCCCCATCACCCCCCAGTTTGGGACTGAGACCCCCAATTTTGGGGGCTGAGACCCCCATCACCCCCCAGTTTGGGACTGAGACCCCAATTTTGGGGGCTGAGACCCCATTATGTTGGCATTTCAGTGATGGAGACCCCCCCCACCCCCCTTTTGGGGGCTGAAATCCCCAATTCTGGCATCTGAGATCCCTTCAACCCCCCAGTTTTGATGGTGGAGACCCCAGTACCCCCCATTTTGGGGCCGAGACCCC
>BJBW01006579.1:6826-24591 GCA_004320125.1 Scolopax mira
GGACATCTCCCTTAATAGGTAAGAGGATGGTGAACATTTCTTGGAAGGCGAGTGGCACCACATCTGTTTGCAAGGAGGGACGTGACATCTTTGTTACATTTTAACGTGGTTTCAACAAAGGTATTTCTGATACTCCCACTCGGTGCTGACATAACCTGCAATCTTGCACCCTTGAGGTCGTTAGTTGAAAAAATTATTTCCAACTGCACTGCATCTAATGGCGGGGATGACCAAACCACCCTGTCCTTCACACCAAGAACACAGACAGCTGCCCAGGCTTTCTCCAGAAGCCAGTGATTCAGCATGGACAGGACAGGTCACCAGAAGAAAAAGAAACAGCTGATATATAAACATTTAGCTACTTGTAATTATGTCAGGTGCAGCTATCAAACCTCGTTACCTTTACAATAGTTCTGTATCCTACACACCCAGGCTTCTAAGAAACACTGTAACCCCAGGTTGCAATCCTGTTAGAATGAAGCAAGTCTTAACCATGATTTTAAACAACCAGGTGCATAGGTCACATTTAACAAGCTGAATTACTGAGCGATTGGAAATCAGCAGGTTTTCCAGAGCATTCTGAAGTATCTAATTGCTTACCATTTCTCTTGCATTGTTCGAGGAACTTAATTTGTTACAACAAATTGCGGTAAAGGTACAAAAATTCAGCAAGTTTAAGCACCATACATTAAAGTAGCACTAATGAGTACAAGTTTCCAATAAATTAGTTTTAACATTTTCTACTTTTACACGCAATTTGTTCAAACAAATCAACAGGTTAAGCAATCCAAAATGAGTAACGACTTACTGTGAGCAAAGCTTTCCAGCTTACTGGAAATCATGCCGATTTCCAAAACATACTATGGGATTCCAAGGCTTTAATTAAGACCTGCTGAAGACAAAAGACATCCTTCTCGTTTCCCAAGACCCCCTGGTTATATAAAAAGTTAAAGGAACGGATCTCCGCCCCTTTGAAATCAGTCAGGCGCTGTGTTCCTAGGAACGTCAGTCTTAAAAGCAGGCTGCCTTACGTACAACCATGAATTCCAACAGCCCAGGTCTGTGATCACAAATAGCTGCACTGCCATCCTCTATAAATACAGTTCAATACCAAAAAAAAAAAGAAAAAAAAGATCCATAATCTGAATTAACCAAAGGACGTTCTTTGAAGCATTATCTACGCTATTGTCTTAACCGACAATTTAGATCTAACGAAGGTATTTTAGGATACTTGTGTTGCGAAGGATTATTCTCCCCACAGACACAGAAATGACACGCTCCATGTGCTCTGGAACGAGGATCTTGGTATTTTTGCAGCGTTTTAGTTGCCAGACCATCTTCGCTCTGCACAGATGGCGTGTGCTTTAAAACGGTTTAGTTTTTCTTCCCGAGAAGTATAACGTTCGGCTTCTAAAGGCTTCCCCACGAGACCGTGCTGCCAAGAAAGGCCACGGAGAAATGGATCAAGGTGAATTTCCTCCATCAGAACCGGGAGCCCCGGACCCGCAGCCAACAGAAGGGGCGGCAGCGCCTTCCCATCCCATCCCACCCCCTCTCCCCCGGCGCTGTCAGCTTCTGCAATGGCAAGGATCGCCCTCTGCGGAGACGGAGGAAAAACCCCCGCAGAGAACCGGGAGCGAAGGGGCCAGACCCCGGGGTGGGGAAGCCGGTCTCCCCCGGCCGGCCCAACCCAGGGCACACCGTGTGCCGACACCCCCCCGAGCAGCCCCCCTCCGGACCCGGGATGCGGCAGGCCCGCAGGCCTCGGCCGGGCGGACCCTCCGCCCCACGGCCGCCCCCGGGGCTCACCGCGGGCAGAGCCGGCCCCGCTGCCTTCCCGGCCGGCCTCCGCTACCCAGCTGGGGGCCTTCCCCTCCGCCTACAAACCCAGCCGCCCCCCCGGCTACCTCACGCCCGGGAGGGCATCCCACGCCCCCGCAAGGCAGCCCGGCCGACATGCCGTCCCCCCCTCCCTCCTCCGTGGGCAGCCCCGGCACCACTCAGACACCCCCAGAAACGGGCACAGGCCGGGGCGCCTCTCCGAGCCCGGGCGGCCTCTGCCCCGCCGGGGGTCGCGTCCGGCGCTCCCCCACCGCGCCGGGCAGCCATATTCCCCGCACCCCTCCCCGGCGGGCCCGGGCGGCGCCAGGCCGCGGGTTGCGGGGGTGGGAGTCTCACCCTTGACGGCGCGCTCGCTGGTGGCGTGAGGCGGCAGCAGCAGCACCTTGCTCCCTTCCTTGGCGGACATCGCTGGGCGCTGCCGGGCTCCGCCGGCGGCGGCTGCTGGGCGCGGCGGCGCCTTCGTCCGCCTCCTCCGCCGGCGGGCTGGCGGGGAGGGGGGGGGAGGAGGGGGGGGGCGCGGCGGCGAGGCGGGGCGGGGGCGGCTAGAGGCGCCGGGCGGCGGCGGCCCAGCGGAGGAACATGGCGGCAGGCGCGGCTCCCAGCTCCTCGCGCAGCGGAGGGACAGTCCGCCTGGGGCCCGGCATGCACCGCGGCCGCCACCCCGCCAGGGGACTACGGGAGCGTGGCGAAACTCCGGGCTCCGCCGCCAGCCCGGCCGTTAGGGAGCGTGGCGAAACTCCGCTCTCCTCCGGGGCGGCGCCTCCGCCAACGGGGCGCGGGGAGGGGCGGAGGCTGCGGCCCGGCACCTCCGGGATGTCTCCCCCCCCCTCCTCCACCTCGGCCGGGGGAGGCGGGCGAGCAGCCGGCAGCGCCCCGCCGCGCCCGGGACGTTAGGCCGAGGCTGGAGAGGGAGAGGGGGTGGCAACGCGGGGGCGGTGCGGCGGGAGGATCGGCCCCCAGCGGCCCCTCAGCCGGTGAGGGCCGGTGGCCACCATGGAGAGCTCCGCGGGGCGGCTCCTCCCGGCGGGGCAGGGGCAGACCCCGCCGGCGGCGGTAAGGCCGGGGGGGAACCATTTTGTCAGGCGGTGAGGGGACCCCTCGGTCCTCCCCTCAGAGCGAGGGGCCGCCTCCCTCCCCTCAGCGGGCGCCTCTCGCCTCCAGCACCACAGGGGGAGGCCCCACAGCCTCCCCTCTGCAGCCCTGGGCAGGAGATGGAGGGGGGAAAAGGAGTTCCCCCCAGGAGAGAACCACCGGGTAATTCTCTGCCCCAGCCCTGCAGCTGAGCACAAAGGAGGTGGCCAGGAGCAGTGACACCCCCCGGGTCCCTCGTGGGCCCTGACACCCCTCAAAGTTGCATGAGGTACATCCTCAGCCTTGGATGATACAACCCTGTCCTTACATAGAATCATGGAACTGTCGAGGTCAGAAGAGACATTTAAGTCCAGCCAAGTCCACCACTAAACCATGGCCCTCAGCACCACATCGACCCCATCTTTTAAATACCTCCAGGGATAGCAATTCCACCATCTCCCTGAGCAGCTTTCAATGATTGATAATCCTTTGGGTGAAGAAATTTTTCCCAATATCCACCCTAAATTTTGCCTGGTGCAAACTTGAGGCCATTTCCTCTTGTCCTATTTCTTCTTGGGGGAGAGAGATCGACCCCCACCTCGCTACAGACTCCTTTCAGGCAGTTGTACAGAGCGATAAGGTCTCCCTTGAAACAATTTATATACAAATCATGCAAATAATTGTGTAGAGCAATAGGTCCAACCATATGCAGGGCATAAGATGGGGGAGAAAAGTTGGTACAACCTCGATTTAAACTAATCTGGTCATTCTTTATGGCCATTCCACATTACATTAACTTTACTGATGGAAAAATACCCAAGCAGTTCTTGCTCTCACGGCTGTTAGTTTCATCCTCTTTCCTCCAATTTAGTATATCCTCAGTTGTACCAGTGCAGGTTGGCTGTAGGGACTACACTGTACTTGAGATCACAGAAATTAGCTGGGTTTTAAAAAAAACTCAAACAAAAACCACCCCTGAAAACCCAACCCCCAAAATCTCTGAATTTGGCATCACTTAAATATCTGCCAATAAACTCAGTCAGATCTAGCAAACACCTAAATACATACTTGCACTGCATTTAATTAAATATGGTTATATCTAAAGAGTTGCTGCTTTGCTTCTCAGCTAATAATATAGCTCTTCTGCATCACTTGTACTGAGCTGAACAAACTATTTCACACAATAAATCAGGCATGTAAGAAAGAAAAGTCGTGCAGAGATAATAGTTTCCAGCAAGGTCTTGGTTCTTGCTTCATTGAGGTCCAAGGGGAAAGGATGACATCTGAGGTGAGGACTTGCACAAAAAGCTGTTTGGCTCGAAGAAAAATATATTAAAACTGATGGTTTACACAAGCACTTGGTTTAACCTCATTTTTTTTATTGCATGGCCAAGACAGTCCAAGCCCAATTTTGAATGAAACATGACTGTAAAGACATTCAAGGAAGCAACTGAAAATTTTAAGGGAATCAGAATTAGTAATCCTTGGGTTATTTATTAAGGACTCTCATAAGACTCCAAAGTTTTGGAAAAAGAGAATTCTATTCATTCCATAAGTGAAATATTTGCGTGTGCTCAAGAAGAGAGCTGGAATACATTTGAGCATCATGGAAGAAATCCTGGATGACTATTTTGGATTTACTGCTAAGCTTTCTGGTAGCAGGAATTAATACTTTATGCCACATGTTCTACAAATGTCTGCCATTGTACAACCAATTTAAAGGGCCCGAGTTTTACTAAATAGAACAAAAGCTCATTTGCTTCGATAGTATGCACATGTGTCCATTCAGAATATGCAGTGAGAGCACAGGGTAGGGAGGGCAGTAAACAAATGCTGCTCCTGTTGACTTAGCATTAGCTGAAAATAGATCTGCTGGAACAAGGAGCAGGGGGGAATGAATTCAGTCTCTTATTTAGAATCAAGAGAAGCTCAGTAATAAATGCAGTTTGAATGTTTGACAGCGTGAAACAGCAGAGAGAGGCTTGTATTATAAAGAAATTGATTTGTCCATACATTTCCAGACACAGGGGGAGCCTGAGACCTTGCTGAGTGTTGTCAAGAATCGCCTCTTCACCTCACCTGAAGTGCAGTTGCAAGGGAGATGCCTCTTCCTTCCTTCACTTGCTCACTTTTCTCGTGAGCCCACAGCCGTCGTGCATCTCATCTCCAGGGGCACGAAGCAAAAGGGGCTGACGCAGTCAGAACTGTGGCTTAAGGAAAAAGCAGAGCATAATTTTATTTTGTTGTGATGCTGTGCCAGAAGGAGACATTATCAGCTTCTCGGCAGCACACCTAGAGCCCTGCCTGCTGAAACACTTCCACTCATATCCAGGCAACACCCAAAGAAAGGCTCATACAGTTGAAATCTTGCTGGTCCTCCCTCCCTCATAAACAGATTCATGTGACAAATGGTCCTACATCTCCCTACAAACCACACCTCCTTAAAACATTAAGAATGTTAATTTGAATGACCTTTTATTTTTGGGTAACAGCAGCTAGAAAGAGCAGTTACCTTGAGGGTTTATTGGTGTCATTTATCTAACATATTGCATCTTGCCTCATTGACATACAATGCCATTAGGACAACACCAAAACCTGTATTAGGGAGAGAGAAAGAACTACAGAACTCAGCCCTCTAGCTTGTCACTGAAGCTTTTTCATGTAGTATTGTCTCAAAGTCTGCTGGAGACTCTGGAAGGGGCATTCACGTTGCCCCAACTCACCTCACGGTGAAAGCAAAGCTGATGGATTCAATCCTTGTATTGAAGGAATCAAGCAATTTCTACAGCACCACAAGCAGAGTTATGGTTGTAGGAACTCGGGAACACAATTACAAACAGAAATGTGGCCTTGCAGGTAGAAGTCAGTGTGTCTTTGTAATCCTGATAGTTTCCCAAAAATACCAGACAAATTAAAGTATTTCTGGAAAGCAGTCACATCTTACTTCCTGTTCAGCTTTGCCACCAAGTGGCCACTCCACTCCATACATTTTAATACCTAATTTGGGGAAAAAAAAAAATAAAGAAGCACCTGATTCCTATTCTGACGGGATATTCCAACAAAACATTAACTAGCATTGGAACAACTGCTTTTGTTACAGAGAAACAAGTCAGCAAGAGAAGCAGATGGAATAATCAAGCCAATGTTATTCTGTACCGTGGGGAACAGAGCCATTTGGGATGCAGGTGATCCCTGCCCTTCTCCTGCTCCATCTCACAGCAGCACACACTGAAGCTGCACCCAAAAGGTGTTTAAACAAAAAAGGTGTTATGTTAAAGGCTAGACTTTTCTGACACCTCCCCTGACGGAGCCCCGCAAGATGGAGCGGCAACTAGGTTTTAGTAAATGGTTGCCTCAAATAACCAGTGCTGTTTATTGAACTTCAGACAGAAGTTAGACATAAAAACAACTGTGAAATTCTGTAACCATCTCATGCAGAAGGTCAGATGACTGGAACGGTCTCTTCTGACTGTAACAGCGACATATCTTTAAAACTGGCACAATGCAATGTCCCAGAATCATCTAATTACCCAACAAGGACTTTTTGAAAACTCTACGAAGGAAATTGAATCACAGGAGAGAGAGATGTATTCCAGATCCCAAGAGAAAGATGCAGAGAGCAAATCTTGCAGAGATAAAACCAGGTCTGAGAGGGGGAAGACGTGCTATAAGCAGGAGAACAAGATGAGGAACACAAAACTTTTAAGAGGTTGTTCCATTTCATTGACTCTCACTAGTGACTGCTTGAAACTCTCCTTTCTGAATTGCCAGGAACAGCATTGTGGTTTTTATGAACTGTGAGACCGCCTCAGAAGAAGCCACATTTTATTTTAAATACATTTGTTTACATATCACTGTACTGAGTTTTAATATGAATACTTGAAAGCTTTCATTTAAGAGGACCCAAGATTTCCCTGCTGTCCCAAGGCAGTTTTTTATGTCAAACCTTGCTATCCCTTAACACGAGGGCATCATTCAGAAAGGGTGAAAGCAAAGTGTCAAGCTGTTTTCTCCAGCACCACAAAGTCATTATCACTACAACACTCTAGTTTCCAGCATCACCGACTTTGGAGAAGCTGCAGTGACTTAAAAAGAAAAAACCTAAACAACCACCACAAACCAAAACATCAGATAGTTGCTGGTATAAGTGACATGTTACCAGACTTTTATTACAGTTCTATCCTGTCACACTCCCTTCCTGCACAGTTTTCCTTCATTCTCCAGTAACCTCTAAGAGGCTGTGGGAGCACAGAGCACGTATAAAAAGCTGGGCAAGGCCACGGTCATTCCTGGCATCGTATCACAACTGTAAGAACCAGGCTAAGGCAACCCAGCTTGTGCCACTTACCCCAACTCTAGAATTTTAGGTGATTTTTTTTCTTGCCAAAACCTATCAGCCACGGCTTTAATTTAAATTTTACATTTCTGGAGTGATGGTACCTCAAAACTCTTCCTTAGGTTCCTCACTGCTCGCTTGCTCTGCTCTTCCCCTGCCCTTATTATCTAGTTCAAACTTTTCCTTCCTTAGCCTTAAGCGATTGCTCTTTCTCCTGCCGTCTGAGACCGAGCAATTCCCTCTCTTCATTTATCTTACTACCTTGATGATATTAATAGACTGTGATCCAGTCACCTCTACTCACTCGAAAAAATTGAGTTCACTCTGCTTCTTGCTGCCCTCCTTTGTGCTCTCTCTAGTTTTCTCAGAGCCTCCACAAGCAAGAGCCTTATCTGACAAAGAACTTGCGGTAAGCAGGTCTGTGTACAGGACCTTATTAAAAAACCAACAATCTTCTTGCTCTACAGTAAGAGCTATGATGTAAAACAGTGTGATTTATTTTTTTTAACTTTGATGAAGCATTTTGATTCATGAAGGTGATGTCCTACAGATCAGGGAAATCCCATTAAATGATTTTAAAGGAAACTGTGTGGGGGGCACATAACCACAAAAGGCAGAGAGATGATGACTCAGTTTCTGAAGAGATGCCTCCCACCAACCCCTCTGCATCCTTTTACCAAGCTACTGAGACCAAACACCATCAAAGATTAATAAGAATTAACTGTTCCACTGGGACTGGACAGCTTAAGAAGGGGTTGAACAAAAAGTGACCATGAAGCTACAACTAGAAGTTAAATAAATGCAGAAAAGGATATCCCCAAATCATCCCACAGAAGGATTTAAAAGCTTCTTCTACTACATATTTTGCCCCAGTAACTTTATATGCAAATAGAAAAATATAAAATCACTGAAGAGATGTGGGCTTCCCCTCCCCCCAAAAAAATCCACTTTGAGAAGATGCTATAAATTTATTTTCTGGTCTTTACCATCTCAGCATTTCATATGAATTACATCTTTGTGTTCAAATTAGTAATTTATGATGAAAAATCAGTTGAGAGGTCTCACATACAGACCTTCCTCTCCCTCTTTAGATGAGGAAGGTGTCATAAACACCTGTTATATCTCCTATATTAAATACCTTCTTTTCAGACTCCAAGGGTAGTCAACAGCGCTGAAATGGTTCTTTAACATCAACTGAGTTTTTTTCATCTCTAGAGAAACTAACTGAAATACCAGAGCAAATGGAAAAATTATTTATGCATAATTTCACCCAATTAGGAACAATTAATATGTTTTTCTTTTTCTTCTTAAAATACTTAAAAATACATACCTGATTTCTAAAAACTTGCAGCTGACTTAATGGCATCATGTTACCTTGCATTTGATTGTCATCTTATATCTAAAAATAAAGTCAGTCTGAACATTTAAAAAAAGGTTCAGTATGTTGTATGGGGATGCTTTAGTTTAGTATGCTGTATCAGAGCTACAGGAATTTGAAGGCAAATTGTTTTCAACAACTAGAACATGTAACTCCATAGCAAACTGAACCCAGAGATGGCAGATCAAATCTGATATATAAGCTCTCACAATCAACATCATCAGACAAGAGAGGCAGAAATATGAATTCGTTAGTTAAATTAGCCTTCAGTGCTAATCCCAGCCAAGCAATTCAATGTTAGTCAAGATTTGTAAATCAAAGTGACTTGTTCAGCTATTATTTAACTCTTCACATAGACATGGCATGTTAACATGCTTATGCTTTAATGTGCTCTAAGTTACTTAAGACAATCTTGAATAGATTGGGTTTTTTAATTTTTTTTTTAATTAGCAAGAGTTCTATGTTTGGAACTCCCTCAGTTGACAGTCACATCACAATTAACTGCTATAAAATTTTGAATAACACCCCTGGAATGAGAGGCAGCCCTCAAAATCACTATGCCTGATTAGTAAGAAAGTTAAGCTAGAATTTAATAATATGAAGTGATTTTTAAGGTTTATTACTGAAGTGCAGCTTCATTGTACTCACTTTTCTCATGTATTCATATTTAAAACTATTTCTATCAGTGATATATACACACATAAAGCTTCTCAAGCCGATGATTCACTGGTGAATCATCTGGGACTGGGCCATCCCAAGCTCAAGAAAACCCTTCTTCAATAAAGGTAATGTGAATTAGTTTACAAATAGTCACTTGATCCTCTTATTCATGAGTAAATTCAGCGCTTACTCACTAAAGGATCAACACTAAAACAATTATATTAATGCCAATAAGGAAGTTTAGGTTTCTTTTGGTTGAACTCATCCGTTTGTATCCGCTTCCATAAATACGCTAGCAAACATATTCAGTGACTGTATAACTGGTCTTAATTGGCATTTTTCCATTAATCAAATAGCAATCTTAAAAACATTTTCAAGTTATATTTTTGAAGGTTTAAAGGATAAAAAAAAAAAATCCTGCCATGAACTAGAAGAATGATGCAGATATAATATCATTTCATCAGTAGTGCAAGAGGATTCAAAAAAATTATTAATCTAACATATTTTTTCTAAAACATTTTCTGCAGCTTTAAAGGGAGAGTAACAGCAGAGGAAGGAGCAGAAAAGGAGCATTACAGGTATCTAACAGGGCTTGGAAAGGTTCTGGACTAGGCAGCGATGAAATGCTAGAGGCAGCAGATGGATGAGAATCTCACACTTCCTTTCTGCCACCCCGAGTGTGAAGCTGAAGAGAGCGCGGTGGTAGGAGCCCCCAGAATCCATCGATCTCAAGTGAGGTATTTGTAAAACCCAAGCACATTTTTATCTTTGCCCCAGCTGGCACAAACACTAACTTGACGTCTGTCTATTTATACATATAGCAGCAGTATGTAAGTGTTTCTGCAGTTTCATTTACCGTGGTGTGAATGTTATTAAAGATTCTGATATAGAACGTTGCCTGCTCTCTACATCAGCCAATCTTCCCTTCCCCAAGGCTTCAGCCGCAGACCTGGTGCCGAGGATGCTCTCTGCACAGGGATCTAGCCATTAAAAGAAGGAAAGAAATGTAATGCACACGTTTGCTTTCAATTTGTCTTCTTCACCCACCCATCTGTTCCTTTCTATTCCAATCCACCCTCTGGCTCTTGTCTTTTGCTTTCCTTCTTCTCCCCACACCCCTGCCCTGGCCCTCTGCCCATACGACATGAGATGCAAATGGTGAGCCTAGCGTGGGAAATATCCCTAAGATGGTTCCTTCCCTCTTCCCAAATTCCCCACTTTTTCACCTGGGTGCAGCAGCCTTCCTTTAGGGAGGGGGCGGGCACTTAACTTGCACTTTTGTAGCTCCCTTCTCTAAAGCAGAGGGTGTTCTGGTTAACTCACTAGTGCCGTGCGCTCCCGCACACGCTGCATTTGCACCAATCTGCAGCTCACCAGCTCTGGGAACAGAGTTTGTGCACAAGGTTTATGGAAATCGTAGCCTTCAAGAGAAGGAACTGCACTGGGTAGGTCCTTTTCCATATACAGAAGGATTACGTTTACCTAAATTTGTGACCACTAGAACACTAAGTTACTCTTTATTATTCCTCTCTGTTGCCCCCTAAACACATATTACAAATTATTATGAGATCATGCAAATATAGGGAACAAGAATTTTATTTGTAGGAGAACCAACATGAAATTATTTTTAAAAGGTAAATTCAAGTTTGTGGGGTATTTTTCATTTTCACTGAATTTCACTGAATTTTTAGAGTTGGAAGGGACAGTAGAGATCATCTAGTCCAATGATGGTGGATGGAATTTCACTTAATTCCGTCCAATAACTTACTCTGCAGCCAGTGGCATTTTATGAAGAAAATCGTGGTTATGTTGCATTAAAGCTTACAAATATTATAAACTCTAAGAAGACAAGACTCTTCCAAAAAAAAAACCAACTGCTGAATTCCTTGTGGAAGCTCACTGCTCACCCTTCTTATAGGTAACAGTAAACTTTAATGAGCTATTAAACTAATATGTAATTGATATTTCTAGGGTTTAAATAGCCAATATAAACACCATCAAAGAGACTTAGAAGCTAGCAGTTAGACAAACCAAATACAAGGTAAATACTAATTTACCAACTTCACCAAGACTTGCAGGCACAAGCTATGGATGAAGCAGAATTATTTTTCCAGCTTCACACTTTTTACCATGTTCTATATATTGCTGAACCTACTTCAGTTTGTTTCTATTCTGATCCCTCCATACGGAGCAGTGTGTTAGTGTATTTCACAGCTTATGGTTCAACTTTTCCTTTTCAGGCCCCTGGTTGAATTAATTTCATAGTTAAGTAATTAATATACACAGGACATTTACCAGTTGGGTTTGAAAACTGGTAGATAGAACTATGATGATGGAATAAAACCAGTTCCCTTTTTAAAGAAAAACTGGATACCACCGATGATTCAAGTAAGTTACACAAGACGGGGTAATTCTGCAGAGCTTTATGGGAGTGTGCTTCCTCCTTCCCAGCAGCTAGCATTAAAATAAATAAATAAAAAAAAAGCCTAAGCATGCACATTTTCTGTATCTGAAATTATTTTTTTTTTTTATATATTAAGTTCAAGACTACTTACAGCCTCACTCTGCCACCCAAATCTTTTAGAGCTGTGGTCAAGTGAAGTGTCAAACACTTCTCGGCCTCCTCAGCTGCATCCTGGGGCTACTGCAACTTTTCCAACTGCTAAAGGCAACAAAAAGCTGAAAACAAATAGGTTTGCCCCAGATTTACTCCGAATGTATTGTTCTACCAAACGAGTAAGAACTGCAACAGGAGCATTTCTGTTCAAATATCCACCTCTGCATTGCACTCACTTCCTAAAATTGTAATTTCTACATTTCTAAATTTGCAGTTGGCTGTGGGGTGTCTGTGCCTGGCCAGAGAGATTAGCTGTATCTATTGGGAAACTCTGAATAATACTCCATTGCTTTATATTTAGAAAATTAGTTAAAAATGACTTCTATGGAAAGTTTCGTGTTATTAAAGCAACAAAACCATTATGTGAAAAAGTCAGAAGTCAGGAGGGCTTTTTTGGAATGGCAGGGTGGAAGGAGAGAGTGCTTTGTAGCAGTAACCACAGCTTGTGGGGACAATTGTGTGCAAAGGAGCAACGTAATCCCAAATGTAAAGCACAGAATGATGTAGTTACACGAGACTGAAGCGGTAACAGACGCAACAGCAATTCTTTAGAAACGAGAAACTGAGAAATGACATTTATTAACGTGCACGAGACTCAATCTCAGACCAAACAGCAAAACCTGATGAAATTCCATCAGGCACTGAGGTGCAAAACGTGAAATTAAAACGAAGACCCTCACCCAGAGCCGGAGGGAGAGCGGCTGAGGCAGGAGAACCAGGCACTAGAGGGCAGCTTGGACCTTCCAGTGCCCGGGGAACCCACCGCAGCCACGCTCCATGGAAACATCAAACACAGCCCTCCACGTTTTTAAACAATTCATAATCACCACACCTGAAAGCATTTGCAAGAGCAGGAGCACAATTTTTTTTTTTTTTTAATTGGTATAAGTCTCCTTTCTGCCTGGATTCTGCAGTTTCCCCTCCAAAGTCCTCTCAAAATACTTGTCAAAGGACACTTAATTACTGCCCATTGTGAGGGGAAAGTTAAGCACAGAGTAACGAAGAAACACATCAAACCCAGGGACAAAACTGGACATGCCTTCCAATCTAACTAGATATATAAATATATTTATTACATAACTTTCTTAATGAACTAGATTAAACAATTTATTCATGTCTGTTAGTGCGTAAGACAATAAATCAGCAGTTTCAGGCCAACTGAGGAGTAGAGCCAAATAGCAAAGAAAGCTCATACACAGACAGGTAAATAGAACTATTTTCATAGATTTATTTGAAAAATACTTACAAAAGCAAGTATGTTTGACACTAAAATAGTTAAACTTATTCTGTGTTTACATTGGTGTCATTAAGCGTGCAGCATTAACAGTCTTTTCTGTTTGAAGCATTGTTAGTTTGCCTTAAGGAAGTGGGGAAAAATTCTGGTTTAACTAACGAACAACATCTCCCTGCCACTTCCTCAGCAGCAACTACACCAAAACCAGGGTTTGCTTTACCAACTGCCAGCCTGCCAGGTGCACAGGTACTGGAACCTGGAAGGTGGGGGCAGTATTTTTTCCTGTAGGAAGGAACAGGAGAGAGGGAAGGAGAGGAAAACAAAAGGATTGATTGGGTTGTGGGGTTGGTTGTGGGTTTTTTTTTTTTTTTAATGTGAAGAATTTTACCAAAGCTACATTTTGTGAAAAAGAGTCCTTAAAAATGTCCTTTTGTTAGCGGCTGTCTTCCTTCAAAACACACATATTCTTCTGAACTTACCCGTAAAGCAACGCCCCTGAAGTTTACCCTTCCTATAGCATTTTTTTTTTCCTATAGATGCCAGGACCAGAATAGCCAAGATTCCCCATCCGGACAGCAGTTCAGTAGTGTTCAGAAATGAAATAGAGTGCAATTAATTTCCACGTACTGTATAGCTACATTTTAAGACAAAACTGGCACAGGTACGGATCGGAAGAGTTTGCTTCCTCCACAGAATCCCCGCTCTGGCAGACGGCTGTGTTGGCAGAGCTGTTTCTTAGGGCTCGTGGAGGGGCTGGGATCTCACCAGCCGTTGTTTTGCACGGTGCCAGTCGCTGCGGCCGCTCGAGCCAGAATATTTCTGTGTCCTTCTGACACGGGAGAAAAAGTCCCCTCCATCCCACGCGTGGGCAGCATTCGCCTTCTGCCGGGCTGAGGGGTGTAGCTGTTCTGCCGCCAGTCTTCTTCTGGGGGCATGTCAACTCTCCTTGGACCCGGGGCTTTCAGGCAAGAAGGGGGCACGGGACAACCTTGAGAGGCACCGGGATCCCAAGAAGGCTCACGTGGTGTTCTTAAAGTGCTGAGGTCTGTGCCGGCCGGGAGCCCGCACCCCACGGCGTAAGATTCATGCATTTGATGAGGCGAAGGCTGAGGGAGGAAGCCTTCCTGTAAACTCCTGCCAGACTGGCCAGCCTGTCCCCCCCAGAGCGTGGCTCGTTTATCCGGCAAGGTGGCTGCTTGCCTGGCAGCCTGGCTCGTGCTGGGCCGGTGGCCAGACACGCTTGGTGCTCCGCCTCCTAAATATGGATTAACAAGGGGCTTCTGCCCCCGGGAGAGGGTGCCTTTGGGTGCACAAGGGAGACTCCCGTAGCTCAGTGCCACACCTGGGTAGTCTCCACCTTGGAAAGCTTCACCCCTGTCAGGCACAACCAAAAGTTTCTGGATGATGTTCTTCTGATCTCCTGAGAGGGGGGAAGGAGGGGGAGAAAAAAAAAAAAAAAAGGGTTGCTTAGTTATATTTTTTGTTTCACCCTCTCAGAACTTTCAGCTGTGGCCAACAAGTGACAGAAGAAAAACGAAGTCACCAGTACACCCAGTTACTGGTTGACACACAATTCTGAATAAAAGCTGGCTGTAGCCTTTCTAGCATCCCCTTCCCTCACTGCATCTCCTCCTCTTCCTGCCACTGGCTTCAGATTTCTTTAATAACCCTTTGTGTCATCAAGGAGGAGCCCAACAAAGTATGTCAAGGTTGGTAGATCAAACTGGTTTTGATGGCTGTCACAGGGAAAATAATTCTTGTGCAGGAATTGGTTATTTCTATGGGCACAGTTACATGTGTGATTTGCTGGAATGAGGAGCTTGTGGAAGTACTCTCATACGGGACAACAAGGTTGGTCTTACTGCTACTTTTACACTAAAGAAAATACCTCACAAAAATGTGAATATGATTTTATATGAAATCATCATAATGTTTCCATAAAGATTATTCCCTGTTGTTATGTCCACTTAATACAGAATCACAGAACAACTCAAAAGGGCAGAGAAGGAAGGGAACGTGACTCATCCTTCCAGATTTCTGGAGGGATTCAGGCAGATGGTGAAACATCATTATGAAAGACAAGATCTGAAGAGCTGTATTTCAGTGATATTTCTGATCAGGAAGGAGGATGAAAAGTCCTGTGATTACCTGAGGGTTTACGTGCCTTGCCCACCATGCTGGGCACCAGTACATCATGGGATAGGTGCTGCACCTGGTTTGGGTTGTGCTGGGGATCAAAGGGAAACACAGGAGGATCATGGGGGAAAGGAAGGGAAGTGGAGCTGGAAGAACGGTGGCTGGTGTCCACTGGCATTTTCCTCATATTTGGTGTTTCCTTTTATAAAATGAGAAAGGAGAAGAAAAGAACACAAAATGAGAGTAAACACAGAGTTGGGTTGAATCAAGCAAAGATGGTGTTGATCCAAGGAAAGGGATGAGTCACCAGAACAAAACCATGCATCTGTACGTGGAAAAGAAACACAAATCAAAACTGCATCCATCCAGTAAGGCTCTTACTGCAGCGGTGGGCTGCTCAGGAGGGCCACTGGACTGGAAATATGGCAAGGAGAAGAGTGATGACAGTCAGTCATCCTATTGGCTGCTTCTGTGGAGGGGATGAAACCTCGAGCAGAGAGCAGGGGGGTCTTGGACAGCTAGAGGTTTTGAATTGCTTCTGCCAGCACCTCCAGGTATGCATTAAAGCCCTTAACTAAAGGACAGTGAAGAGCAAACAGAAGCTGACATGTCCTTAGCTTACAGTGCACAGCAGAGAGAGAGAGAGAATCAGAAAAACCAGTCTAAATAACTGATTTTACACAACTGAGACTCCTCTACACTTATTACGTGGTTGGTTTCAAATCAAAATTTAAGCACAGGTCACAAAAATTTCAATCCAAGCCAAACCTTCACATTGAATCTGGCTCTGTTGCTAAACACCAACCATAACCTGTTACTGTTTTCCTCACTGGCAGTTTTAACTTGCACCTAAAACTACTTAATAGAGATATCAAAGGGGAAAAAAAAATTAACCTCTTATTTTTACTTACTTCCTGTAAATGGCTGTGTGTTACGTATCAAGTCTTGAATTGTCTCTCTTTTACACTTACTTTTACTCTCCAAAAATGCTACTTGCTGCAAATATCCACAAGAGAGCAGAAACTTTCAAATGGTTAGTCATGTCTCTTTAAAATTATAGGTGTATTAGAAGCTTTCCTGAAAATATTTTGAGTCAACCGAACAAGATGTTTATGCTGGATACCTTTGGATACTGGCAAGTAATATTAGCTCATGTGCTTACCAGCTGCAGGTCCTACTCTGCACTGTCTCTCAAAGAAAATGCCTTTCTTACTTAAATAAAAACCTCATTCTTCTTCCAAAAAGAGAGCAAAAAATCTCAAAGACAAGTTTCTATCATGGCTTGTTGTTCAGTTGTCTGCTGTCTTGTTTGGTAACTCCTAAATGAAGCCAGAGAAAACAGCAAGCCCCCCTGGAGATGAATGCTCTTTGGAAAGCTGCACATCCTTCTACTTACAAAACTGTGAGAAGAGACCAAAGTCTCTTCTCTGTTGGAGATGACAGTTCCACTGAGACTGCGAGCGATGCGACGGAAATTCTCTGCACTGTACATTTCCTCCTCTCCTGGTTCCCTGCTACGGTCTCTGGTGTATGTGACCTGCAGACAACACCACACAGTTCAGAAAAGGCTCTCCATTATATCAATTTTGTATAATAATTACAGGGAAGAGATCCATATAACTCTAACAGACTATACTTCAACCGAAGTCCATGACCTTTTCTTTTTTGAAATCCTTCATTCAGGTACTACCTTGAAAACTTAAAGCAAATGGGTCTTTTTGATTCTGGTGATTAAAAATGTTATTCCATATAGTCTGCCTTTCTTTAGTAAATATACACTGATTGATTTATTTAAGTGAGATTGGTTCTTTTATAAGTATCTAACGTCAGGACAAAAAATGTCTACTGGGATGAATCTACCTAAGGACCAACTGCTGCTACAGGAATCACTGCCCCTGTAGAGATAATCATGGCTGCAGCCAAGAGCCATCCCGTGATAAAGCACTACAGGCTTCTCATAACCAAAAAAAAAAGAATCAAGGATTAATTTGATGAGTGCTGGAAGCTTTATGTTAGTAAGGGATATGTTTATTCTTTCTTTTCCTCTGTTCTATATAAGCAAGACTGTTTAAGTTCCCTTTAAGGAGTGTGGAAGTTCTATAGGAGATGTCACTTGCCCTTGAAAATATTTGTTTCCATGTAGAGGCAGCCATAGGTAACTGCCACTTGTTCAAACAGCTTCTCCCCAGGAAATCTTTTCCCACTCTGAGCTGACCAACTACCAGCAATAGCAAAGAGCCTCCCACTTTCAACATATGTAAAAAAAAAAATAAGTCTGTGCTCCTGCAAATGGTAACATGAAGAAGCAGTTATCCTAAGTTGTGACACAAGGCACTTTGTGCCAATATGTTCCAAGAGACTAGATCTTGAAGTTTTCAGGGATACATTACTCAAAGTCAGAATTTGGATAAATTGATTCCATGCAAGCTGCATGTAGCATGAGTCGCTCATTTTTTAGCTAATTAATCCTGAGCTAGACTGCACTTAAAAT
>BJBW01006579.1:24694-37524 GCA_004320125.1 Scolopax mira
CAGCTGTAACATGCAGCTTCCTCACGTTCAGGTTGGCAGAGACTGGGAAGAAAAATGCAACAGTTAAATTCACTGCTTTACCGCGCTTTTGATTGCTCTAATTTCTGACTGTCTGGGGTCTGACTCCAGCAAAGACAGACAGACTACACACACAGAACAACAAGTAGTCAGAGACCCTTTGGACATTAATACACGAGGTAGCTCCCAACATATGTAGAGAACCAAGTCTATCAGGATACTGTGCCCTTTTGAAGGATTCTGAGGAGCAGTTAATTGAACCCTTTCAGAGTTCAATGACCTAAATGGACAAAAAATCAGCCACCAGGAGCAAGTTACCTAGAGTCACTTGGGATAAACAAGATTCACCAAGTTCTCCACACGTTCTCCTGCTTGTTCCTACCCAGCACTACAGTTTGTCAGCCATTTATTGTGCTGCTTAAATAGTTAAAAGTGTTCTTTTTAACTAGGGCTGCTACAGTTGCTTCACTTCACTGTAATCCCTACCAGTTATAATCCTAAAATTTCTCAGGGAATAAACAGATCAATGGCTTAATAAAAATGCTCACAGGGGATCTCTCTATAAAGGAAGAATGGTGATGTGCTGGTAACAACAGGTTTTCTGCATTGAGGTGGCATTTGGAGGATCAGGTCTTTGCTTTAACCTCTGTTATAAAGCTCCAGTAATGAAGCAGAGGCATTTTCACCATGATTCTGAATGCAAAGGTCTGACAAAACCAGTTGATATGGGGCAGAAAGCTCAAACAGCATTTGGAAATGAGTATATAATCCAAGTGAAAAATGAGAAAGAGCTGCCCTAGACCCACTCAGGTGATCTTTATCGAGTTCATCATGGTAGATGCACTGGTTCTATACAGAATTTGCAGAAAGAAACATCTGAAAGTGACAGCAAACCAGAAGTAAAGGTCTCAAACACAAACTTCCCTTCAGAAGACTATCTGTATCTCACATCCCTCATATGCGTAGTAGGAAAATAGGCAAGAAAAGCATCAGCATAAGAAATGGGGTATTTGATGACCGAACTCTGAAGCTCCAACTTCAGCTGGGCTTTATCCCGTTAGATTTCCAGAAAGAGCTTCCAAAACCAGTAAGCTAAGCAGGAACACATAAGACCTTCTGATTCGAGCCCATGCAAGAGAGTATCTGCAGTGTTGCGAGGCCAGATCTTGCCTAAGTCTGACAGAAAACCAGAAGGCTAACAAATGGGAAAGGGCCATCTTTGGATGTGTCACCTGGTCTGCAGGACAAGAAAGTTTCATAGACAACTCAAGCTGTTGAATAAAAATATGCTCAAGAGTTTACTGCATAATTTACTGTGGTCACAACCAGGCTTGATCTGTCAGGAACAACAGAGTCTTCACCTCTATGACAGCAGGGGAAAACCTGTATTGTTATGAATTGCAATATATATATATATATATATATATATATATCTCACACACACATATCTATCTATCTAATTTTGGTACCCATCAGGTTTCAAGCTGCTTTGTACTTAACCAGAAAATTCATAGCTCTAATGCTACGACATGGGTTATAAAGAAATTTGCTTCACTTGTGCTAAGCAGAGAACCACAGTGGCCTTATCTCAGGCAGGAGATGAGATCAGCTTCTGTGGAGCCGGGCTGCTGTCATCAGAGCCTAATGGAATGTCTCCAGCAGCAGCTGGATGTTCTCACCCACAGCAACTGGAATCTGTTCATTTTCTTTCGGCACCAACTAATCCACAAGGTCTCAAGGATCTTAGTGCAGATGGTGTACCCCCAAGTGCTGCTTTCACATGTAATTTTCTTGAATTTACAGCAGGTAGCCCTTAGCAAAACACAAGCTCAAGTCTCATAGATCTGGAAACGCTTTTAGAAGTTACTCCTCTCAACCAGGTACAGCCCAAATTCTCAAATTCAATACAATCAGTTAGAATTCACAAATATGGAGAACATTAAACTTCAGGCATAGAAACAGTTTAATGAATTCCAGAGGTGGCATAGGACTTTCAAACAGCAAAACTCAGCAGCCTGACATGCTCAAGTAGCTCCTTACTTGAAAAAAAAGGATGAATTATTTCTACATTACTCTTAACAGATGTTGCTCTCCTCCCTTTGCCAAGATCAACGGCTCCTTTGCAGTCTCCCCAGGCAGTGCCATCCTGCTGCTTCTCTACCTACATCATTAGAACGTTTTGAGAGTCCACAACCTGTATCTTTGTGTGTCTGTGCACAAATTTATGCCCATTTAACTAAATCAACTGGAAAAATGTACCTTCACCTATATGGGAGTACAAAGGCAGGTCAACCAAGAAAAACAGCTGCATCGTTCTTACCTGATTGGTCAAATGGATACCTAGCACTGTCCTGTCTTCCCAAGACAGGCCTAGTGGCCTGAGATGCCTGCAGACTAGTCTGATAGAGGGATTCCAGTTCTGAGAGCTCCTGTTCTGTGTCTTGATTCCACTGTGGGTGCAGATGTACCGGGATCCTGCTCAAGTCATCTCCAACCGCTCTCTGATCAGAAAGGGGTGGACTCCTCCCAGGTACAGGAAGCCATTCAGTATTCTTATTAGCCTTCTGAGAACTGTAATACCTAGTAACATTATCCACCCAACGGTCCACAGGCATAGAGGCAACCACGCTACCAGTAGCTCCATCATCCACCTGCTTCATTCCTCCATCATGACAGTGCCTTTCCAGGTAGGGTGCAGGGTCTGCTATATTCTGTCCACCTCTTCTACACAGCTCTTCACTCTGAGAACAAATACTCTTAGAAGCAACATGTTGGGCACTAAAACCCTCCAAAGAAACTACCCCATCCCTAATATCCACAGTTGAGTGTGATTTCTCAGAAGACTGGGTTTTGGTCTCTTGGTTTTGATGGATTAGCTGTCTGTAACCAGAGGATGAAGGGTTGATGAAAGATTTTTGTGTTAACTTTGGAGACTTCTCATCCTGACACACTGCAGCAATCCAGCCTTTTTCATGAGTACCTTTCCTCTGGGAGACTGCATGCATTTTCTGAAATTGCTCTGCCAAGGAGCGAACGTGTCCCTTTGGACTAAAAGCCTCAGATTTGCAACCTTCTGCTGTGCCATATTCATCCTGTGAGGGCAATAAAACCTCGTGGCTGTTTGCTCTGGAGTACTTACTGGTTT
The DNA here is from genome assembly GCA_004320125.1 of Scolopax mira. Taxonomy (NCBI): domain Eukaryota; kingdom Metazoa; phylum Chordata; class Aves; order Charadriiformes; family Scolopacidae; genus Scolopax; species Scolopax mira. The sequence continues at coordinate 27,858 of BJBW01006579.1, forward strand.
TCTGCAAAGGATCCAAGTAGCACTGTTGTGTAGGGGATGAAGTTGCAGGGGCCATTGCGTGATAGGCCCCTAAATGATCAATGCTGGGCCGCACTGGAGAGCTTGCAAGTTTGGAACAAGGACTGTGCTGGCCGTTCTTTTCGGGAGATGCTGCTTGTGGTGGATGTGGAGAGGGAAACAGTGCAGGCAAAGACCCCGAGTTTATTGTGTTAGCCTTGGATTTGTACTGAGGTGTTACGTTATGAACCTCTTCTAACTTGCTGCTGCTGCAGCATTCCCTATAGTCTTTTGGCCCTGCGGCTGCCGAGTCAGCAAATTCCACACTACGGTGGGCATCATTCTCAGTTCTCTCTGCCAACCCTCGCCTATAGGGACAAGAGGGAACTTGGTCATGAAAATCAGCAGAAGCAGACTGGAAGTTTGGAGAGATCCTGTTGGATGGATTGCTTTCAGAAGGGGGCAAGGAGGAAGACTCTGGATATAATGATGAGTGCAATTCATGGCAGGAAGCAGGTGGGTGGAAGAAAGAACTGGACCCAAATTCCACTTCTTTGTTGGGTTCCAGTGGTACCTCCTGGCTCAGCAGTACTTGGAGCGGGCCAGTCTGTTCACTAAAACACACAGAAGGGTAAATGATTAGCAGTAGTCATTGCTTATGCTTATCCCTAGGGTACAGAACTCGCACTGGGTGAGATACACCTCATCACACTTTTCTTTGCTAACTGTATTCTGATGAAGACTTTGCATTAATTCAGGAGATATGTACATTTTAACCCTTTTCTTCTAACCCTGATTTTCTCCTATTACTCATCTAACTGAATCCACTTCGTATTTTTCAGAGTACTTTGCTATATTAGGGCTCTATATAAAGTACTGTGTAGTGCACCTAAGCTCAGCAGACTGACCGTATGGCTAGGGATAACTGTAGGAAGAGGAAAAATAGCATTTATATAAAATAAAACAACTGTTTGCCACATTAACATCTTAGATATTTTTGAAAATACTTTGGACACATTCATGATCCAATCATGTACTGACAATATTTCCATACCGTCCCCTCTCTCCAGGCAACTAAATGAAGAATGACTTGACAAATGGAAGGGATAGGTTGAAACTTCTCTTGTGTCATCTTTGTATTCTGATCTTTTGAGATACTTATCCAACACATTAAATAAAGTTCAAGTTAAATATGTAACTATTCTTTTGTAATAATTTGTATTCCACAAGTACTTCTAAAAAGTAATTTGTGATCTTTTCTGTAGCAATCCAAGATGGTTACTTGGGTAAAAATCCTTGGGTCATACATGTCCTTGGTATTTTTCTGCATTTATTTAGCATTTTAATAGGCAGGCAGAAAAAAAAATACCAAGTCCATGTGCCTGCAAGAAAACAACAGGCTAGAAATGGCTCCAACAGAGAACTTAAAGGTAAATAAACCATCATTGTTTTGTTCCCTCCTTGAGAGGCATAGAATGAAACTTATCATGAAGACCCAATGATGTGTGTAGCAGAATGACCTCATCTGTGAATAATCGCACACTTTGCACTCTCTATAATGTTATTTATATCAAAACAAGAGTACAGAGCTCTGGCTACAAACAGATTCTTTTCACTGGCTGCATCTGTATTTGGTTGGATATAACTTTTTGCAAAAGTAATGTTCTTTTCACAGAGCAGCAGTGAGCAAGTTCAGCATTAACAAAATTAGATTTAGAAAGTTCCTTTCTTTCATTTTCTTAGAATCTGCCAAAATACATAATTGGGGCTCTACATTTCTCCTGTAAAAGAGAATATAATGGACCCCTGATTGACAAAAAGATCAGCCCTCATTACATGTAATTCAGCTACTGCAGGGAAAGAAAAGAACATTATGAACTGTAGCCTGGTAGGTGTGCAAATTAACTGATTTTTAGTATATAGCTGTACGTGGCATTTTAAAAAAAGAAAAAGGCTCCTCATCTGAGATTTCATCTAAGCTTCTGACAACACAGCAGGTAAGGAAAGGGAGAGGGAAGAGAAGTAACAGTTCAAGAAACAGCCTAGAAATTGGATAGGGATGATCTAGTGCTAGGAGGGAATGGCATGGGAAGAAAGAAGGATTAAGCTGCATGCTAAAGAGGGTAGGAAGAAAGGATCGGTTACAGCAGAGAGTTTATTATGCTATAGTTAAAGTCATGGAAGAAAGAATCATGAAGAGACACTGAAGAGGCTGCTAAGGCAGGCTACAAGATGCCAGGAAGCACAGAAAGAAAATGAATGATACATCATCAGGGAGAGTAGTCAAGGTGACAGGATCAGGATCTGGATCCAAGAGTTGTACCAGGGCCCCATGAGAGAAGTGGACTAGAAAGGAAAGACCAGTGTACCTGACACTTCCCAAACTACAGAGCACTAACACGCACTGGTTGCTGCTCCCCACAAAAAAGCAATTATAGCAAGATTTTTACAGTAGTACACTCTTTTGCTGAGTCCTGAAACTGCTCCTGAGTATAAACAATTGCACATTTCATCCTAACAACCCCCCCTCCAGGTTATTAACTACCATATTCTGTCCCTTAGTACATAAAACAATGATGCTGCCAGGCACTGACTGCTACAATTCTCTGTCACAGATCACAGTTGGAACACGTGCACATTGAACTAGGAGGGGAAGGGAAGGGGGCACTTGACCATCTTACGACAGAAAAGAACACTGTAGGATTTGAGACCATCCAGGGCAATATATATAGATATATATATATACGTATAGTTTGCTATTTCTTTTCCAGACTGTGCTGCTCCTAGAGGCAGCTCAGCTCTGGGTCTCTGGGTGAGATACTTGGACTACCTTGTAGGCTGGGCCCCGGTGCCACCCTGTGGTGGGTGGCAGGTTGGCGGCGGCAGCGGCTGCGATGGTTGGTGGTGCTGCATGCGATCCTGGAGGCTCCGGGCTTTTCGGATACTGATTTGCAGCTTCTTATCGACTAGGGTTCTGCTGTGAGTGCTAGCGCTGGCATCATGCATGGCAAGTCTTAGTTTAGCTAAAATGCAAAAGAAAACATAGCAGAAAAAAAAAAAAAACCAAAACAAAACAGAAAAAAGGAATAAAATTGAAAAAGAAAAAAAAAAAGAAAAAAAAAGAGATGCAGCAAGAACGTAAAACATGGACCATGCAAATACTGCCACAAAAGAGTCCACGAGGATGCTACTGTTTCCATTAATGCACATTCAGCTTAGCCAGGTGTCCAAATATATTAATTGAAACCAAACCAAAATAAAGTTTTTAAAAAATTAAATTATCCATATTTTAGCCCAATTTCTTATCCCCTTCACACAGGCTCTTTCCAACCCTACCACATTGGTGCTTCAATTCTATCATCTACCCTTCTCCTGTGCCCTCCGTATCTGGGACTCCCTTTGTGTGCAGGAATCCCCAGCTGAGGTTTGAGATTCAGGGGCTGGAGTGGAAGCTTTTTTAGCCTCACACCAGCTCGATGCTGTGCCCCTGAGAGCCAATTTCTAAATGCAAATGCAGAGGAGCTACCCACCCTGTCTGCAGCCATTCTATACAGACAGAGGGGAGCATGGGGTGAGACAGCCAGCCAGTTGTAATGGAAAAAGACCAAAAATAAAACGAAATCACACAGCACACATTCTCAAAGGTCACAATGCATTTAAGCACTTCAATGTCCTAACGTTGTTTTTCTTCATGAAAGTCAGGTACAGCATAAGCTCATTTCTGAAAGGACTCAAGAGTGGGTGACCATTTTCTTCCTATGCTACACCCTCCACGAGAAACAGGGGAGCTCAATGCCCTTTGCAATATGGCCTGAGGATGGTGAAAAATGGTTAATTAAGGACCGAGTTGCAGGGGGAGTTACCTACTAGGTGCTTGCTGAAACGCACCATTTAGCACCCAAAAGGGCACATCAGCACCCCAGTGCTGTACTGCCATAGTGCTGGAGAGAACAAAAATGGATGCAAACATGAAAAAAAAAAAAACAGAGATGAAGAGGAATAGGACTAAAACCCCCCAATGGGAATGCTTGTAAAAAGGAAGGTTCTATCTTTCCCTAAAGACCAGCTGGATCCCCATGTTACTACCTGACCATTTAATGTGATTCAACGTTTCAGGCTTTTTTCTATGGCATTAGTGAACTGTCAGAAGCGCGATAGCTCAGGCGGTTAGAGTTACTTACATATAGCTTCATTACAGAGAGCCAAAGCTGCAGCACAATCCCCCTTCTGCTCCTGATTCAGCGACTCTTCAAAGATTGAGTCTGCCTCCTGCATCGACTTCTCAAAGCCATCACTCCTCCCTGCAACGGGCAGCACCCTTCATTTTGGTTTCATTCATGGCAGAACCCTCACTTACCCTCTTCCCATTCGTGATCGCCAAATTCTTCCACATGGAGTCTTGCAGAGGCTGTGCCTGTCCCAGACCACAACATTCAGCCTTCCCTAAGCAGAACTACAACTTGAGAGCCCCGATATGCTTGACATCCACATGGTAAAACAATGTGAACCAGATTCTCTTCCTCAAATTTTGTTTACTTGATAGAGTTGTGCTGGCTTATATTATTCCCAACAGTCTAAATCAGTGCCAAAGAAGGTACAGATATATCGCAGAGACAGTTCAGATGACCTCTGCTGAGTAGGAATTAATTTAAATTTGGAATTAAATCTAAATCAAAATATATCAGTGAAAAAAATACAGGAGGTCAGGGGTTTCCTCGTACTTTAAGTCCCCTGACAAAAATCATGTCTCTCTTCTTCAGATATCCAATTACTTCCATATAAAATGGAAACAAACTGAAACAACTGAGATGTCTGGGGAACAAAACCCAGACTTGAGTGTGAGTGTAAATGCCTGAACAAAATACTTCTACAAACGTGTTCAATGCATACACTCAACTGCTGAGAGAGACAAATGCAATATGAAAACCCAACTGTCTTGCAGCTTTAGGAGGAAAAACACAGGTGTAAGAAGCTGAGAAGAAAAGGTAAATTGTCAAGACTTCTTTTAAGCAACAATTTAGAAAACAGTGTTGGAGAAGGATAAATCATCCTTGGACACCAAAGAGAATGGTGAAACTCTGTGTCCTGGCATCAGAACATCCAGTTCTGAGAGGAGGAAATGTCCAAACAATCTGGTGTCACCTGCTAAGTGTTATGCAAGATGTAAACTAAAAGGTGCACATTCAAATAAGGGGGGGGGGGGAACACAAAATAAAACTTTTTGTTTTGTTGAGGGCTGGAGGTTTTTCCAGTGGAAGTCTCTGTCATTGTGGTAGAGAACATGAGTCTCTTTATCGGTCAATAATAAATTATGTTTTCTCAGCTCGTGTAACACATGCTCTGCCCTGGCCTGCTCCCCAACACCCTCCTGCACAGACACAAACACAAACTCTCTCATACCATCAACCCCAAAGAACTCGCGTGAAAAGCCAGGACTGCAGAGAGAAGTGAGAGTTGTTAGAGCAGGGAGTTAATCAAGCAGCACATTCCGTTTTAAAAAAATCAAGGCTATTGAGGCTTGTAATCAAGGCCAGAATACTAAAGTTAGCTTTCTTTGCATGAATTTAGCAGTTTACTCGAGGGGGAAATGAGTCACAAGCGTTCTGGAGCTCTGCATACAGGCAAGCCTTCCAGGCAGTCAAGCAGTCTGATAATGTTAAGCTATTACATCTCTGACTGGGGTAGGGAAAGACTTAAAAGGAATAAACAAAAACTTTCCCAGATCTCAACTCAATGTCTGTAAACTCCTCAAACATTCCACTGAAGGCTTTTTTAAGTTTCCTTTCTTTTTATCAAGCTAAGCAATTTTTGCTTCCACCAACTAATACAACTAGATCAAAGAGAGGTAACATCTTGTAGAATATGCTATTGTCTTTTGGGCAGGAAAAGCAGAACAGACAACATCCTCATGCTCAAAGACAGAGGTTTTACTTTCCCATTTTTGTATCTTTGGCATTTACATTAGAAGATTACACACTAATAATAATAATAATAAAAAAGATACCCATCTACTCTGGTACATCAGAATTTTTCACTTGGTTACTGGCAGGACTGTAATGGATAACCAAGTGGCTCACTGATGGTCAGCAAAAATGATGAAAATATTCCCAGAGTCAAACATTCTCACAGAAATGATATTTTTTAGCTGCCTGTTGGCAAAGTGACATCCTGGCTGCTGAGCAGTTGGCATGGCTGTAGGCTGCAGGGCACTGGCTGTGTTGTGCCCCAAGCTGGCATCCCCGTGGGGTGCCCCTCTCGTCCTCTCTGTCCTGTAGCAGCAAATCAGCACCTCAACTTTTATCTGCAAGAGGTCTGAGGAAGCAGCACAGGGACACCAGGGGGGCACAGTGGGTTTGCCCCAGTCAGTGCCTAGGTGTTCATGGCTCCTTCCTTGGCTAAAAACAGAGACACTACATGTGAATCCTGTCACCAAGTTCCCTCTGCTGCAGCTCCAGCTTTCAAATAAAACCTCTTCTGATGTCATCCCCTGCCAGAAACATGAGGAGTCACAGAAAAGAATCAAACTTGGTATTTGGCCTTCTAAAATAATTTTTTTCTGATTCTTTTTCCTTAAAAAAAGATACATAAGCTAGACCCAGCTCAGATTTTCATTAAGATCCACCTTAAGCCACAGTACTTGTTTGCACGTCTCTGCTGTGGCTGCACAGCTGGGCATGGAGAAAGAGTGGAAAGTACAAGGGCAGGAACAGACAAAATTGCAGTGATGCCACCAGAAATAATCAGAAACAAAACAATGGCCTAAAAGAACAAGCTCTACTGGGGGTGGACCTGAGGTGTCTGAAAGGTACAAACAGCCCTGCTCATTCCAAGATGCTGGTTAAAGAATTATTGCTAAATCTAGGTATCAATATTGGTCACAGTGAAACATATCACCACTAAACTGGAGAGGTGTGAATATATTAAAAACACCTCTACATTACTTTGTCTCATTTAAGAAGGAATTCGGTCAAAATACCAAACATAGTTTTTGCACAACGTGCGGTTTTGAAATTTCTGGCCCTTCACTAACTGAAAGTACAAAATTGTAATGGAGGGGGAGTTAAATTGAAAGGTTCAAACTACAACCTTGCAAAATACACCGCGTTCAAGAAGTTACCCTGATTCTGCAGTTCATCGAGATCCATGAACCTGCTGGGACGGGGGTTAAAGCCCATTGCTGCCTCCATTTCCTTTTCTCTTTTCCTGCGTAGTTCTTGCTCATGCGCTCTCCTTGCCACCTCCTCTTGCAGTTCATCCAGTTCACTCTTTGAAGAGACAAACATCTCCCCGCCTTCAAAGAGAAAAAGAAACTGTTTTGTTAGTGAAATCTCTTAAAGTATCCCTTTAAAAGACAAAAACATATTAATACAATTAATACAAGTTGTAGGAGAATACAATTAACATTAAAAGGTAACAAACTGACCAAGCAAAGACCACAGAATTTCAGATCACAAGTTCTGCTTTGTTAAATTTTACTCTTAAAACCCTGCCCAAGCCATTTGGTTACCAATTGCCTTCTTTATGTCAGTGACTGGCAAAAATGCTGGAGTATTGCCCCAAGCTGCCCTGCAGCACAAAACCCATCCCTGGATTCAGTCACCCAAGAAACAGAACTGAGAAAATCATTGGAAGAGATAACCCTGATGCTGAAATTCTTAAGGATTCTTACTGTGCTTATAATTTGTAAATAATTCAATGTCAAATTAGCCAGATCATTAGCTCTAGTGAGTAAAATGGATTCCAACTGAGACACTTTTCATCTAACTGCATAAGAGACGAAAATGGAAGGAAAATTAATATCCCAGCGAACACAGCAGAAATCAATCAGTCCTCACTCGTCCTTCAACTATCACCTCTATTTCAAGAATTATCTCCTCTCCTCCCTTTTCCCAGACATTCCCTGGAATAAAATATTTGCTCAGAATGACACCTAATCAGAATGCGTATCTGCAGAAAAGCTCAGCCAAAGATCCTGTAAATATCTATTCTTCTTTCTGACAATTTTGAACTTGTTATTGCAACAACTATTATTGTATAGCTTGTTTTCAGGACTCGTCAATCCTACTAAGTCATTATGAGTTATGCTTGGGATGATGGTAGAACACTGAGTTAAGGGAAAGAATAAGAAAAATAGCTTTACTTTATCAGTTAAGTCAATACTCAAAAAAAAGATGCCAGACCAACACAATCAAAGGTCTATTTTATTTTATTATCAAAGCAATAGTTTTTTGCAATCCTCTTTGGTAAATCTTACGAGTTATATCTTGTAAAACTACATTATGTTCCTCAACGTTTTTTTTTCTCTTTCTTCATAGTTTCACTGTGAAAATTTCTACAAAGTCAACAACAACTCCAATACAGTTTACCTTGCAAAACCACTGCTACCAAGAAAGCGTATCTTACCGTTTCCAATGGTGTGTGTGCTGTTTGCCCAGCTCCCAGCTGATGAATTAGACTCCACTTCCAAGATGCTGCTACTTTGAGACTTTGGGATGTTACGCCAGGCAGGAACCAATCCACCCGTTCGCTTCATATGGACGTCCCTCCAAGAAGAAAGAAATTAGATTTTAACATTATAATTTCTCCCAGAGAGATTAGTAAATCTACCTTTTCATCACATAAGTTTTTAAATTTCATTTAAAAAAAAAAAAAGTCTATTGTAAGAAAATCTTGGGAGACACAAGGGAAGACAAAGTTAACAAGGGGGAGGACAGTAATTCTATTCTCCTCCGTAGCAGCATGCAATGCATATTGAAACTGTGGTCTGAAGGCTGCTTTCAACAGATTCTTACAGCTGAAAATCTACTATTCTGGCTGTACATCATCTCAGTTTGGGATTGCCTGAAGCTTCCTAAACCAAAGAGAGAAACACATTGTACTGCCTATTTACTTCTGCATATAAATATTGCAAGTGCCTTGTAAGACTTCAATGAACCTCTCAAACTGAAAATTTCTACACAAGACTATTGAGCTCTCATTTTGTACGAGCCTTCTATCAAGCAATGGTCTAACTGAAACAAAAACCTATGAGCTGTTCAAAGGACAAGCACAAACTTTGATATTTCAGTTGAGTTTTTAAATCATGGACTACACGATTTAAACTATTTCAGATGCATCATTTTAGTCAACATTTCTCATTCTCTGAACCTCATTTCTTTTCTTTCTCACTAGTAGTAAGCTATCAAAAAAAATATATAAAATAATTAAGATTTAATCACTCCAAAGAATGAAGCTTGTTGAAACCTACCTGTGGGTGCTTGAGCTTTCAGACAAAGGCATGTCCAGACTAACAGGGCTGTTGCTGTTGCGTTCGCTGCTTTCATAGCCAGACTCCATCCTCTGTATGAGGTGAGGATGTTGATCCACCATGTGATGCTGGGTGCCCCGACCTAACACACCACGCTTGTATCTGACATTTGACTGGCTTGATCTCATTTCTTGACCAGAGTGTTCCTTCCCCTCATTCTCATTAAGCTCTTTACCTGTCAAGACAAAAGCATACAGCTTGGTAGGAGACCCAAGCTTCGATACCAGCAGCTTCTCAATACACATAAGCTTCTCAACCATGCTTAAACCAGAAGCACTGCCTTCAATTTAGTGTAAAACTAGCAACATTAAACAGAAAAACACCCAATACCTTTGCAGCATTCCTGGTAATATTAAGCAATTA
>BJBW01006579.1:37820-85901 GCA_004320125.1 Scolopax mira
GTTTTCTTCTCCTGTCACCTTCTCTATATGTATGTATTTATGTTTCACCATTATTTTAAACCTTTAGCTCCTTCCAGTGGTATCATCCATCCTTTCCCCCTCTCCAGGACCCCAAATTATTGCAACCATGTTCCCAGTAACCACAACTCTACTGCTCTCCACACAAAACTCTTCCTTCTCATCCACACGCTGTCCTTCAACCACTCTGAGACAGGAGCACAGCAGCTCCAGTTGAAAAACACCATAAAACCCAGGAACTGGTAAAGATCTGCTCTCCACACCTTTCACAGTTTCAGAAGCAACCCCCTCTTGACAAGCAGCAAAATAACTGTTATATTCATTTGCAGACTGAGGTGGGGGCAAAAAAAGATACCCAAAGTTGTCTCACAACAGATCTGATTACCTTCAAGAAAAGCAAAACTGAGGACAAAGCCTCTACATAAAAATTGCAAAGTTGCTATGGTACAAAATGGTCCCAGATAGATCCTCACTGGCTGCCAGGCTCTTATCCTCCCAACAAGAACTCAGCACTGACACATGAGGTACACAACATGTGAAAATATACCATCTTGAGCCAGAGAAAAAATCCAGATCAATACAAAAGGCCACTCCAAGGGATGAACTTCCATGTACTTCCTGTGCTCATTTAAGCAACAAACATGTTAGTGTTTCCCTTATTATTTCCTTACACGTGAAATTTAGCATGCAAAAGCAAACCCAAGTACCATACACACAACATCAATATCCCTACAAAATCCAGCCTTCAAGAACACGACTCACTGCTGCCCTAAATGCCAAGGTTCAAAATTTCCTCTTCTTACTTAAAACCAGATAGCGGATTATTACAAATTCCACACATTCTGAAATAAAATCTTTCTTCTCAAACTCTTACCTCCTTCTTCAGAGAAGGGGCTAAGCTGAGTGTAGCCACAGTGTTTCCTCTTGTCTTTACTGAAGATGCTGTCTATATTCAGAGACTCCCTTTTGGGTCTCCAAGTTGGTCGGTACCTGCTGGAAGAACTGGACTTGGACTCGCTACTGGTACTCTCCACTTCCCAGTCTCGAGAGAGGCTTTTTGAGGGTCGTGTTTCTGCCTGATCCACATTACTCCCTCCCCGAGGGGAATTCTGGACAGTTTGAGAAATCTGCTGTGGTCTGCTGTGGATCATATTGCTCACTGTCTCTTTAAATTCCCTCAGCCTGCTGGTGCTGCTGGGTGGTTTGGGGGCAGTTCTGGGGGCTTGTTTCTCCTTCAAGGTTTCTCCTGCAGTTCGTAGAGACAGCAAAAGCCACAAAAATAACTTCAGATTAAACCAGCAACCCTACTGGCAGACTTTGAAAAGTAAAAACAAAACAAAAACTACCCAAGAGAATAACAAAGAAAAAAACCCAAACCCAACCAATACCTCCTATACATTAAAAAAAAAAAAAAAAGCAAAGACAGGACAAAATACAGACAAAGATGTAAGAAACAAGGAGGGAAATGCATGGTTCAAACTGAGGATCTTAAAAACATGCAGGAAGAGCTATTGATATTTGAAATACAGGAACATCTCTTGCCTTCACTGTGGTATCCTGACGACTGAGCCTCATCTCCTTTTCGCCGAGACCGGCTAGAGCTCCTCTTGCGATCTGCCAGAGAGCTCTTTTTGGAAACCAGCCTCTGATTGCACTCGCTGTCAGTCAGGTGCCCTGGAAGGACAGAAGAACACAGTCGAGATGACAAAAGCCTTTGGACCACACATTCTCTGTGCTAAGAGCAGCAGAGCTCTCCTGTTCCTTGGGAGCTGCAGATGCTCCAACATTAACCAGCTGGTTTGGGTAAGTTTTTGTATCCAAAAGTTTTTGGTTTTGTCTTGGGGAGGGGAAGGTGTTCTGGTTTTAAGGTTAGAAAAGAGCAATACAGCCCCTCTGAAGACTCTGGTTTATGAGAGCTCATCCACAGGCAGAGGAAAAAGTTGACACTGTCTTGTCTTCTAACAGTCTAAGGACACCACTTTCTTGCTGTCTGAATACTTTTTTCAGTTTTAATGGCCATGAACATGACAGTCCTGAGGACAGCTTGCTTGACATTACTCTGCTGAATGAAGACTCAAACACATGAACGAGTTACCGCGTAATAATAAATTACTGCACAACATCAGCTGCTCTGCACTAACTATCCATCTGCACTCTCTTTGCCTGTAGCAAATACTAAATAATCTCCATTAGCTTAGTCTACAGTGAAGGAACCTGATCTTAAGGGCTAAGGCAGCTAATTCACATCTGCCACAAGCTAAGAGCATACACACAGACCATCAACAAGGATTAGCCAACACACGACAACATTCCCCTACAGGTCATGTGTCTGAGCATGAGTATTTTCTCTTGCAGACAATTTATTCCCAGTTTCTTCATGTCAAATGGGAATTAAGAGTATTGGACTCAAGTTTTCTGTATTGCCTTTTCTTAATGTTATGGTTCTCACACATTCACAGTCCTAAACCTGCAAGCACAAAGACACGCGTGGCTTTACTCACGTGAGCAGTCCCAAGCAGAGATGCAGGATAAGAAGGGAATTTATGAATAAGCTACAAAGATTTTTTTTTCTCTAGCCTTTATATCACCAACTTTCACCTTGCATGGATGAGGGGAAAGGAAAATCCCTGCTATCCAATAGTGGATTAACATCCCCAAACCACATACCCGGCTGTTCTGAGCCTTCCCCCTCCTCTAGAAATTAACATAAAAATCAACAACATTTAAAGCAGATTTTACACAAAATTATACCTTCGACAGTTGAAAAAACATCATTCAACTACAATTGCTACAAAGATACTACAATAAATGAGTGGGAAGGAATCCAAACAACAAAAGCCAAGCTACACAAGACTCACATTTCTATTCATTTGCAAAGTGGAGAGTGATCTTTGGTTAAAGTCTTTAGAAACAAGCAGATTGCATAAAAGAAATTAAGAAAGTAAAGGAGAAATGTTGGCAGTGAAGATAGAAATAGAAGATGTGCAGCATTTAGGTGACTGAGTGTCAGGGCTTTGGGAGAATTTTGTTCTTCACAGTGTGAACTGTCACACATCTTTTAGGGAATGAAAGAACAGTATTATCCTAGAACTTTTACTGGCTCCCCTTAAGATAGAATAGGTTTATGTTTTGCTTCAGATTGTATAGCTTCTGTAGTTTAACATTCTTCCTCCCAAAGTTCTTTCAACCTGACAGGGGGTGCTTGGTTAGCATCCTTCAAGTACCACAACAGAAACTATTTAAAGACATTTAATGCTCAGGGTCTGCAGAGACTCATTGTGATTAGAGCCCAACTTAACCTTGCAGGATGAGGATAAATATTTTTTCTTCCTTTCACAAATCACAAATTTTGTCCTATTGTCACTGGACATTTAAAAGCCACAGAGGAAATGCCATAAATCAAAAGTTTACAAGACACAGCTGTTACTGCCTTTACTCAGACCTTCTGGAACAAAGACTAAATCCACCATAATTTATGAATATAGGAATTATATTCCCAAGAATATTAGCTAATACTTTACACTCTTTTTAATTCACTAAAATAAAAAAACAGGATTTCTGAGTGCCTAATTATATGCTTAAAAGGTGTCCCGTGATGAATGTACCCCTTAAATATCTCATGCTCCAGAGGTGGGATGGCTTCATAAGCAAACAGTGATATTCAAAGGAAAAGTTTGGTTTTGTAGTGGTTGTGTGTGTCTAAGAGCATGTCAGAGAAGAGAACGAAATCTAACAGGATAAGAACGCCCCCTGCTCCCTCCCACTGAAATCTTAGTTGCATGAACAGGGCAGCCAGAATACGCACATTTTTCTCAGCAGCACAGGTTGGCAGGAGCAAGAGAGGGCTTATGCAGCCACAACTCGTGCCTCCATCCTGAAGTACCCGGTGCCTGAGGTCATGCGACCCAATGGTGGTCCTTCCCCGAAGGATGATGTGGGATAGGGTCCGTAATTTTCTGGGCTGGAGTAGTGGGTAAATGGCCATTAAATGAAGAATCCTGCTCTTGCCCAAAACGATTCAGTTGACAGGTCAATGTGGATGGCTTCTTTATAGCCCCACGCATCAGCATTTGATGACTGAGCAGTTGTATGAGTTGGCAGACTGACTATTTTGGAAAGGTTTTGGGTAGGTAAAAAATAAGGGGAGATGCCCAGACGGGTGGCTAACTAAGGGGACAGACTGACTACAGCAAAGGCTGAATCAGGGAAGATAAGGACAACTGAGTTTAGGTGGCGAGACAGGCTAAGCTGAAGGGAATAACATAGGATAGAATCAGTAGGAGAAGAAAGAAAAAGAAAAGGACAAAGTCACTAAAAATGACAGAACAAAAGGTTACATGCTGAACTTCATGCTTACATGTTTTCAACCATCCCCCTGCTCTCCCTTGTCTTCTGACTTCTGTGTGGCAAAATTTGCAGGGAGGAATGTAATTCAGTAAACTCTATGCTGCGTTTGGAGACTGTAGCAACAACATTCCACTAGAATTCTCAATTTGTCATCTTCATACTCTGAAGAGCAACAAATTCCGCTTCCTCATCACTCAAATTCTGCTCCAACTTTCCCTTCTTTCTCACACTCTACCCAGATCTACCACTGGAACGTACAGCATTAAGTATTTGCTAAAATGTTAGAAGTACTGTAGGGCTCTCAAAAAAACATGTATTGCAATTACTTGGAACTCTGATGAAGAATCAAAGAGTACTAAAGAAAACCAGCTTGAAACACTTTTTCTGGATTTTGATGCAAAAAAATATTTGTAACACAAATTGTTTCAAATGAACCAAATACACATATAATGTCATCTTACAAGACAGCAACTATTTTGCAACTAAAAGGAGAAAGTGGTAGGAAAGCTGTCCACGCTGTGGTGCAACAGTTGCTGATTCAACTCTTGTATTATCTTAGAAAGTCTACTTAAGGCACAATTAAAGTAACTTCTCAAACAGACTTGACAGATCAGATTTCTGATGCCCGAGAAGTCTGACCTCAACTCACACACTACTTTTTCAGAAGCGATGTTAGAAGTTCCTGTATGCAGAAACAGGCTGACTGGGGTCACTGGTCATGAATAATAGAGGAGATCTCAGCCTTCAGACTTCCAGTTAACCTCTTTTCAACTATGGAGTGTTCAGGCAGACTGTTCAGCTGCCCGAAAGAACACCTATACAGGTTGTCTTTTCATAGCAAATTCTTACTTTACTTGCTTTCCTGGAAGAGGCAGTAAATACTACCAACACCCACTTACATAGAAAGTCCCAAGTATGAGAGATTCTAGTGATGAAAGAGCCTTTCCCAGACAATGGCAACTCCTGAAATGAAGTAACTGCCCTTACATGAGTAAGTAGCACAACACAACACTTACCAAACCATACAATGGCACTGTACAGACTCCAACTTAAGAGAATTATAGAACAAACTGAGCAGGTAGGATTGTGGAAAACATGCCTGTAAATGTTTG
Source organism: Scolopax mira (assembly GCA_004320125.1). Classification (NCBI taxonomy): domain Eukaryota; kingdom Metazoa; phylum Chordata; class Aves; order Charadriiformes; family Scolopacidae; genus Scolopax; species Scolopax mira. The sequence continues at coordinate 43,298 of BJBW01006579.1, forward strand.
TCTGGCAGATACAAGTCTACAGAAGCCAACAAGACATTTAAAATTGTGCTTATTCTGTGTGAATGCTAATGGTTCATTACAAACCAAAAACATTTAGGATACTAAACACTGTTCACTATTCTCTTATATCTGGAATCCACCACAGTCATCACATTTAATGTAGGATCACATGGATATAATGTTATCCACTACCTGTGTCCCTGCTGCTTTGTGAAGCTGCATCGTTCTCCACATTGTAGATGACGGTCCCCTGGGAGTCAGAGGAGAAGTGACTGACCACAGACTCATAGTGTGCCTGTTTATAAGGATAGCTGTCTGTGGAGGAATCTGTCCTGGTATCACTCGAGATGGAAGGTTCTCTCCCTAGGGAAGAAAGGGAACAATGTCAAATTTCAATCTTTTGGGGTTATTATAGAAGTCAGAAGAAGATAAAAAAAGAAAACAGAGGAAACCACACAGAAAAACAGAGTATCAAGCATACAAACTCAGATTCCAGGATGCCAGAGCTTACAGGAAAGGTCCTCTCCTTTGGAAGGGGATAGAGAGTGACATTTCTTCTGCAAGCCTTTATTTCTTTCTCTTTGATAACTCCAAATTTACCAAATAATTTTATTATGCAAAATTAAACTCCATCCACTGGACTGAAAGTACACATAGAGTGTGCCACACTGATAATCTTTTGCATTAATTTTTGACACTGTCAAGTGTAATTAAGGTATGAAATGCACTGCTTCAGGGGAAGTCAAAGTTAAAAAATCAGCCAAGTACAAATTAATAAGGGTAATAAAAATATCACAAGTTATAATAATTAATACATTTCATCTATTATGGACGAAAAGCTTATCTAGTAAAAATGTGCACTGAAATTGTATTATCTAAACCAAACAGATAGTTTCTCCTCGAGAAACTAGCATTGATGCCCCACACAAGTGGGATACTTAAACGGATAGAGTGTCATGATTCAACTGCAGTAATTCCTAAACACATTAAAAGAGGAGAAAAAGACAACCTTCTCCTACCACTTTCAGTACATAAAAGTAAAAATCTGAACAGTTTAAAGACTGTTGACCATATGATATATGTGATGTATATACTCCTTCATGCACCAGATATTAATTTCATACTCACTTCTCAGTGCAGAAATTTGAAAAGAAAAAAGAAATTCAAGAAGAAAGTCATTCTTATGTTTAATCACAGCCAGCCTAAGGGCACTTCACATTTTCTGTGAGAGCAAGCTTTGCAGTTGATGTTATATTTAAGGATGCCTAACAACTTCTGAAGTCTGAAACTCTTTATTGGTTAAAAATCTTATTGGTCTAAAGAAACGTAAAATATAGCTGTTAAAGGAGATGACCATCAAAGAAACATAGATCAATGTAGGCAACAGGAATCAGTGCTGTGGAATTGAGTACTAGAAAACAATTTGCAAACTGAAGTATTAATTAAACAGAAAATGAGGAGTTGTTGTTTACACTTTGCTTCATAACATTTTGTACCAACATCTTTGACAATCCATAATGTGTAGGATCAGATCTTGATGTGATTAGATGCATCTAACAGATTCCCTTAATAAAACTTCAGGTACAATTTAAGAATAAGCAACCTCTGTTTATTTCTGAATTATGGGCTGTGCGCACCTGATAACACTGAGGAATCCAGAAGAAGCTGTAGTTACACTTAATGAGACAAAAAAACCATTCTGAAAAAGCTATATTAGGGTAGAAAACTCTGGATATTAACAAGACTAGAAAACAAGTTACTTCTATTTACAGGAAAACATGTAAGGTATGATTTCTCCTAGTACTTCAACCTACAGTATTTCAAATTCTCTCAAGAGCTTGGTATCAATGTTGAGCACCGCAGACTACAGGAGTAAGCCTTGAGGACTCATCAAGTGGTTTTGACATGAAAGAGTACGTTACTCACTATAGCCTTCTGAATTTTATCTGAAAGGAAACACCTTTTTATATATATATGTATTTTTGCATTCAGCTTCCTGAAATCATTTTCCAACACAATTAATATTAGATACTGCAGAGACAATGAGCAGAAGGGTTGTCTGTGTATTTCCTGGAGATCAACCAGCAGAATACCAAAGCAAATTTACAGCGTATATTGACCCAAAGCTTGTACAACTGCTCAGAACCATTGAACTGATACAGAGCACCAAAGGCCCTCCTCTCCCTCCTCCAGACTTCCCACTTTTTTCAGAAGAGGAAGATAGATTTATAAATTTCAATCGAGAAGTGAAGGTTGTCTTACCAGCGGTTTTATTTACATTTCTTTTTAAGAGGAGTTGGAGATTTATTTTGTTACTGGTAGATTGTCAACACATAAATAAGGAGATAGAGACGGCAGATGTTCTCTACAGATTCATTGACCAGGAAGGATAAAGACAGGAAAACCATAAAATATTCTTGGAATTACAGTTGTATAAATAGGTTAAAATCCTGGAAGAAATACTGTTTTAGCCTTGCTGTTCTTGGCAACTTATAAACCCATCTCAAATTCAGGATATTCTCTGCAAACATCCAAAAATAGAAACAATTTTCTTTTGCAAAGAAGATTTGTAATATTGCAAGATTATATTACAATATAAACTTAGACTGAGTTTTTATTTTCACTCTATCTGGATTGTAATTGTGTATCTTTCTCCAAATTTACCTATTCCTCTTTACATGAGGCTTCAACCCCCAATGGTGTGAGTAAAAGACAAGCCAAAGGCTGAAGATAAGCTGCACTGTTTATGTCTCTCACTTTTTTTTAAGGTTAAATAATTGCATTTATTCCCCTTCCCTGACATCCCTTCCCCATCCTAGAAAAGAACTCATTTATGACATTTCCTTAATATTTCTTTTCCCTAACTTCCCTCCTGAGTTGAATTCTGCAGCTTCCTTTAATTTTTATGTGTTTGTGCATCTCTGGTCTCGTTCCCTTCCTGTTAAAACTGCTGATGGATTTATGAATTCAGCAACTGAAGTCACCAGTTATTGTTCTTCTCTAAGCTCACGCCACAAAAGGTCCTTCACTTTTTTTTATTTCAAAGTTTTTCTCCAAACCATACTGGAAAAATTTACAACCCAAATAATCAACAGAGCCTTGGACTGAGAGAGAGGTTCAAAGGTGAAACCCTGGAAGTCCTCTTCAGAATTCTAGATCAGCTTTGACGGGCAACAAAGACCTCTGCTAATAAAAACACATCCAAACCAGAAGAAAAACCTCTCCCGTGCAGCATTACAGCATAAGGTACAAGGCATAGAGCCCAGACTGCTTACCCGAGTCTTCGCTGTCGTAGCAAGTCCTGCTGTATTGCTGTAAATCCACTTGAGGGGGCAAGTCTTGTGTTGACACTGGAGTTCCTCTGGGATCTGCATACAGCAGCAGCAAAGGCTGATAGTGACCCTTAATGCACTTTGTCACAACATCTTTCCACTTTGGACCAATCTGAATTAACAACAATGAAACAGAATACATAAGAGAGGTTTTCTGACATCGTTTTCTATAATAAGTTCTCTTCCCCCCCTACCATACTTCTTTCAGAGTTTGATTTTTCACTGACATTCTTTAACTCCTTTTATATCCAGCATTGAACTGGACTCACCAAGAAACATCTGGAACCAAGCCCAACTAAAATCAAGGTATTCACCATCTTACGGCTAACAAATTAAAAATCCTGTTAAAAATACAACTACAAAAGTAATCCTTCCCTTTCAGATTTTTTTTTTCCCCATAAAAAGTTTTTCATCCTCTGAAATGTTCTAACTTTGTATCAGTCAAAAAACCCCCAACTTCTTACCCCATCCATCAGCATAAACAAAATGGACAATAAAAGTCATCAACAGCATGACAGCAAATTTAACACTAACCACTTTGCGGGGTGAGTATTTCTGCTGTTACAGAACCTCTGCAAGCATTTTAACAGGTCGGGCAGTAATTCATATATTTCTCTTAAGCTCAAAAATCTTCCCCATGTACTGATGCAGATTTCACCTATTACACTGAATATCTATTCCAACAAAATTGCTCCATACATGAGTGCTCTACTAAAGCACTGCAGTACCTATTTCCTTGGCAAAGTTTTGCTGCAGAGAAATATGACTGTGAACAAATGCAAGGATTAGAGTTTTCCCTTTGAGGCTGCGCTTGGCATGAGTACAGGAGAAAATATTCCCCTCTCATCTTTGTGTTTCCACAACTCGAAGAAATAAAATGAGAGCGGTGTGAAATAATGCCAAACAAACTAATGGGATGTAGTAATGTTGTGCCAAGATCCCAGCACTGGTATCTTTAATGTCAAGGACCTCATGCTTGGTGGAAAAACTGGGAAAAACAGCCCTAACAGAAGAAGTGGAAAATTTGTTGTTGGCAGCAACCACTAGGGAAGACTGGAATCTAGATATTTTGAATAAGAACCCAAAGCAGGCACTAAATACCTATACTGCTTGTCAGCAACAGGAAAAGATGTGTGTTCGCTGTGTGCACAGGCAAACTAAGGGTTTTCAAACAACATCAGAAAAGCAAGGCTGGCAGTCAACAGAACAGAACTAAGAATGGGGCCTCTGAGACCTCTGGTATGCTTTTTTGAGAATGCTTTATTTTGCTCAGGAAAAAAGAGCAATGGAGTTATGGATCTTGAGGAGGAAAATAGCCAAAATTTCTCAAAATTTGTAGAAAACAGTATATATGGATCAACATACAAGTAGATAACAAATTTCTAACTTTTTTTTTCTAAACATTTTCTCACCTCTTTGACATGAGCATCATCAAAGTACATCCACTTGCGGATTTTAGTTTGGAAGAAGAAGGTAGAATAATGTTTTCCATAGTAACATATCATTCCCACCAAATACAGCTCTGAGTGTTTTGCTCTGTCATCAGTTACTCTGAAGAAAAGCTTCAAGAAAGGAGGTGAAAAAAAAAATGAAAGAAGAAATTAATGAAGTGCTCAGAATTTTACACCCTGCTTTATGTTTGAAGACCTCAAAGTACTACAGAGAGGTGGCAGGTTTTGACTTCAAAAGATAGGGTAAACAAGGCAATAAATACTTAAGTAATTAACCAATATTTAAGCAAACCCAGTGACCCAGGCCAGGAACAGATTTCTACCAACTCAGCAGATGCTCAAGAACAGAGTCAGTCTTGGAGACTGTGGCTGTCTTCCTTGAAGTACAATTACAACAATGATATAGTATCTTTTCAGAATTTGAGGTGTGGTTCTATTCTCAAAATTTGTATTCTCTGTGTCATACTTGCTGATTATATCAAATACTGTTTAAAACATTGATTCCTCTTTGTTTTGGGGAAACAAGGCAGTTCTGGCAGTGAACAGCTGACATTTATTATGACTTAAGAAAAGACAAATTTACAACAACATAAAAAGAAGACAGGAAAAAAAAAAAACAAAACTCACATCCCCCAGTTTAAGGCAAGTGCCCAGACTATGAATCACATCCTCAGCCAGATCAGAGTGGTCCGAGTCCCAAACCAAGCCAATGGTGATGATCTGGGGAGAGTTCATCAGCACACGGCGAATACGGATCTTTTCCCCGCAGTTACTCTGAGGATTTAAATAAAAGAAAACACTTAATATAATCCTACTCTTACAACGTTAGGCCAAGGCTTTAACAAGTATAAGTTTCAAAAGTACAGCTTCCAAAGAGGTGGTGGTGAAATACAGCAGATATAATATGTTCAGTGTTAAGCTATGAGCCTCTTATGTCACAGATGAGAAACGTTGTCAGGACTATCTGGTATCTGAACACTTCTCAGCTTGGGAAGTGAAGACATTTCTCTGTGGTCCTTCCAATCCGTGACCTGTTGGAACTGTGGGCACCTTTAAAGCATCATGAAAGAAGTTAACCACCTGAATTAAGCGATTATCACTGTAATTTTAGCAAACTGCACTATGTTTTTTTTGTGGGGGATGACAACGACGACAAAGTCCTTTTGCAATATTCACTTCCCCCCTGTGGCAGGTCACAAAGGTACCTCTGCAAGATTCCAGAAAGGAAAAAAAAACAACACATTTTCATACTGAGAACAGTTTCTCATCTCTAGAGAGATTGGTTTCACAATTGGATATAATCATTTCAGACATGACAACCAGGGAAGAGATCATAAAGCATTACTTCCCCACAGCAATCTAGAAAATTAACCAGAATTTCAGTCCCAATTATCAATGCGTGACTAAAATGAAGAATTCAAACACCAGAAAGAAACGAGCTCAACAACCAGGCAATGGAAGACAGATTTATTTTTTTTTCCAGGGGTAGAGGACTGTAGATAAAAGTAGATATGAGGTTTTAATATTACAATGACTATATTCACATATATTTTACAAGGGTCATTTTTGTGGATGCCTCACAACAAGCCTATCTCACTCTCAAACTGTCTTCTTTCCTTGAAGCTAATTAACATTAGTGCTTTCTGCAAGACAGGGAATGTGGCATCCTGATAAAAAGCTTTCCCTGTATGACTTTTAGGCCACTATTAGCTAAGCCTCAATAGAAAATTTTCTCAAACAGGGAAAAAAAAAAAAGGGCAGCAAGTACTGGCAAGCAATTTTATCCAACTGATTATTCCACAGTTTACTCTGATAAAGAATGTCTTTCTACAAAATTTCTCATTCTTTGGTTATTAAATAGCAGGACTCATATGAATCTTTTAAACAACAATACAGTATCTTCACTTCTGTTACTCAGATAAGCGAGCAACGATTTGCCAATATTCCAAAAAGAGTGATTTGATCTATTTTTGATCAAGGGACCAAAAGTCAATGTTTCAGGGTTCTAAGTTACCGAAAGCGTAGCGGGGGATAAAATGCCCCCAGGGAACAGGCACACAAGACATTCCTGTTAGAGCCAGTGTTGCTTCACTGATGACTGGTGAAGCATCCAACAGTAGCATCACATGAAGCAGCAATTCTGCAGCTGTTTCCTGTCCTATCTATTAATCAATATGTTAAAAAGTCTGATGATAACTCTTCTTGCGTACTTATCTAAAGCCTTGGATCTGGACACGCTCAAATTAAAAGGCAGAACAAGGCGTCAAACTCTTGCCCTAGAAATCACACCCTTATCATTAAAAAAAATAAAAATATTATATTTATATTTACATGAAAAAAATTCTTTTCCTTAACCCAAATGATAAATGGACTTAATTCAGCTGAATTTTGACAGACTTTTAGTTTACAGCAGAATGGAAAATTTTTAAGACTAGCAGCCTGGACACATGAAGTTAATCTTTCTTTAAGTGGTTAAACACCAGTTGTCACTCACAGTTACAGCCCACACTTTCTGGTCAATACCTCCCACATTCTGTACAGCAAATCTCACTCAGAAAACCAAAACCAATACTCCCCAAATTTTCTGTGATGATTCCTGCCTCTGGTGCAGCTCCTGCAGACACACTGTGTAACCTATAAGCCCTTCACTGTCAGGATATCCTCTGGCAGTGGGAAACAGCAGTCCTTTTCTCATCATTTTCTCTTTCCCTCTGAGCAACATTTTGGCTGTATGATGCAGTTCAATTTATTCAAACTGAAAGGTAGAATGAAGGTGGCTAGAAGCTTATCTAAGCAAAAGAACCCATCTTGTACACGTGATTACAGTGTCTGGTACCAAAAGTTCTGCTATTTGTGCTGTAGCGTGGTTCTGCTGAGAAGATTTTACAAGAAATAAGTAATTCTTTTCTTGAGCTATTATTATTAAAGATGAAGCACACTACTCACAACAGAAACAACCACCAGAGAAACTGGGATGAACCACGGGAATGCTGATCAAAAAAGCCTTGCTAATCACACCCACTGTCAGCATACAGAAATCTTCTATAAAAAGATTCAGCATCCAAATTCTTCATCATTTCCATTTCTTTAGGTAAGATCCCAGAACTTTCATCACAGGATGAAAGCAACATGACTGCAGTTTCATGTCACACCAGTGTTGGAGCTCTCACCAACTCTCAGTGAAGCTGAACAGCAAATAGAGGATAGGAACTTCTAGCAGCAACACAGGCTCAAACAGGAATGAATTGTGTGCCCATCTCTGGGAGCAATGTAAGCATTTCCAATTTATTCCCCCTCGTCACCTTTTTTTTGATTTCTAACTCTCTGAAACATTAATTTTTAGTTTCCATCCAAACACTATTTTTACTCCTGGTCTCATAACTTGTGTTTAGTCAAAGAAGCACTCATGTTCTTTTTTTCCCCTTCCTCCTTGAATAACTGATAGGTACTGAATTCAAATCCAAAGAAAACTCCCTCACCTATTCTTTTTATCATTATGATGAGCTAAACCCTTGAAAATGCTCATGAGTTACAGTGCAATCTACTAAATTTCTTCTGTCCTGCCTGTTATCCCCTCGAAAAGCAAAACTAAGGATACTGACCGGACAGTTTCGCAGGTCTCCCATCGTGCTGGCGTTCTGTAGTAGCTCTCCAAACATATCTGGAGTGGGTTTCTCTCGTCTCTCCAGCATACAAATAGCTTGATTGCTTCAGTATATAGAAAGCACAGAAAACAAAAGTTGAATAATAAAATAGAAACACAAACCCACATTAAGTATACGTTTCGCGAAAAGTTAAGAACCTTAAAATACACAATACTTTTTATATTTATAATTGTACTTAAAAAAAGCTTCACAGTGAGTGTTTAAGGACTGGAACAGGAACAGGAAAGCTCAAAGAGGGCATGGAGTTTCTGTCCTTGAACACTTTCAAAACTCAGCTGCACAAAACCCCAAGCAGCCTGATCTAGCTTTGAGGTTAGCCCTGCTTTGAACAGGAGGATGAAGCAAATGTCCAAAGGTCCCTTCCAGCATAAATTGTTTTGTTTTTTTTTTTTAATCTTGCTTTGTAACTCACCTGCTCATATATTAAGGTCTTTCAAAATGTGCACGAGTCCTTGCCACTACAATTGTCAAGATTCAGAATCATAAGCAAGTAGACACACTGATCCATGCCTAAACTGATAGCTTCTGCTCCACTAAATCCTCATGTTATCATAGTTATCCCCACCAGCTTTGAATAAACCATGTTCTGAAAGTTTAATCTTGTGAAGGTAAAGATCAAAGTGCAATACCAGTATGAAAAAAAAAAAAAAAAAAAAGTTTTCTTCCCTGTAAAAATCTCAACTCACCAGAGTGAGGTCGTGGAAATATAATGTACCATCTGGATGAAAGGTAAAGGGTCAGAGGTGGCACCACAGCTGGTACAAACACACTAAAGAGAAAGAAAACATAAGATTAAACAGGTATTTCCACAGCACCACTTCTGCTTTTATCTTTTTTACCCATGGCAATGCAAGGCCTTAGAAATGAGAATCTGAAACTTGGGAACTGGTGATTTCCATGAAGTGTGTACCGTTTCCTCACCTGCTCAAACAAGGTCATAGCAAACTTCTGATGGGAAACACAGTGTGGTGCAGTGCAAATATCCTCCTTTGTCTCATCTGCAATGTGGAAGTGAATTCGCATTAACAGGTTTTCCTAGCCAGAGAGAGAAGAAAAAGCAATGAAAGCATTATGTCATTTCAAATGTACACAAAATTTAAAATACAAAATCACGAAAGCACACCAGTTGCAATAATGTTATAGGTATTATTTTCGTAGATAGAAGCCTCCTGCGAATTTTTAGGAGCTGCTTAGTAAGCAGTTGGCATTTCTTTGATGTAAAGGAAAATGGCTACCACTTCTGATTTGAAATGCCATGTCAAATAATAATTTTATTTACAAAAAACAGCTAAAGATTCTGTCACTGATTATTCCCCACAATTCTCAAGCATCAAAGGATTTGACCAAATGTAAGAAGCACAGCAGCTCTGCAGTTTTAAAATTAGTTGCCACTTACTGCATGAAACAAAAGCACTGAATGTTTTCTAGATATTGTTTCACACAACTCCATCTCCTTTCAAATTCCCAGGACTTCTGGTCCAAAGACCTCTTTCTCCTCCCACTGTTGCCAATGTTAATCTGGGGGTGCCAGAGGTCTGCTGACACCTCTTCCAGCACCAAACTTCTATCACTATGAGCTGCCTCAATGGTTTATAGACCTCCAATAAGCAAATCAAGATTAATTATTAGGCAAAATAGCTCTGACCCCATACAATTTGCCTTGGACTTTAGAATCTAAGCTCTTCTGCCATTTAAATTAAATTTCAGCCCTGAAGGCAGAGGCTAACTAAGCAAAAAGCTACAGAATTATCTCTGCTTTAAAGCTTAACCTCAAAAAGGAACTTGTACCCATTTTAACTGTCCTTGTGTCAGTAGGGTTAACCTAATACACCTGCTCCTGGGCACTCCCACAGCAGTCTTTGATGGGCAATTAAGATTAGCTTTCTCAAGGAAGAAACTATACCAAAAAGGTTTCGTGTTCTACTTCATCCAGAACTCTGTTCAAGTGCTGGACTGCACACAAAGATTTGCTGTAACTGTGCTCATGGGGCTCCTGTGTGGGCTGATGCAATTTATTTCACTTTGAGGCTTTATTCAGATGATCTACTTGCACTTTAGCCAAACTTATTAAACTATACTATTTTGCTGCATTAGTAGTCTACAAACAAAGGATACTTGGGTTATTGTAAACCCATTATCAGTCCACTTAGCTTAGGAGAACCACCACATCTATATGCATTTATCCTATTTCTATGATCTCTTACAGTGCAAGTCTCAAATCAGGAAAGAGTTTGAGTATAAAAATAAAGCAAGTAGGTAAACCTAGGGATGCAAGATTCATGTAAAAGCCATCTCCCAACCACACTGGTGAGATAATCAGACTAAAAAACATAATTGTCAGATAGATTACAAATATAGCAACAGATATATGTGGAGATGATCCGTTTTACCTTTGCTTACCTCCACTTAGAAACAACTGTGTTGGGTTCTGTTTGGTTTACTTACATACTTTTACTTTCCCTTAACTAGTGTTTATGTAAATGTGATTTCAGAATAACTGTCAAACAAAATATCCTTTCACCCTTCCAAGGTGATCCTTAAAACTAGAATCCCGGATCATTCTCGCAGTGCAATTTTTTTTTGTAATTCATAGTCAAGACACACTGAGATTACAGACATTACATATGCAAAAGCAACTGTAAAAATGAGTAACACAGATGTTTCAATTTCAAAATCATTAGCGGTGACTCTCAGACAAAATACTGGATCACTTCAAGCTTGGGGATCTCTGTGTGGGCTTTTTGAGGTCAGATCTGTTGGAATTTGGGGAGAAATGAAAAACAAACAAACAAGATGATGGTGCAGTGGGGGTTCCCATCTATGCCTGTCAAACCATCTTTCGGTTACACTCACAAAACATTCAGCAGCATCATCCATGATGCCCAGCTGGAAGCGTTGCTCATCCTGAAACGTCTTCGCAAGAGCCGTGCGCAGAGCATCAGAAGGCAGGACCTTCTCACTGCTACACTGGAACTGGTTGAAGATACTCTAGCAAGAAGACAAAAAGACAGTTAGGTTACTGTATTTTCAAAACGTCGTTCAAGTTATCTGAAAAAAAGCCACACCAACAAACCTTTAACTCACTTTGATCAAGCGACACACAGATAGCTGTATCGTACAGGGACAAGAGAAAACCCAAGCAGTTCCCCCTTTGAAGTCATATCCACTTCTGTGTACTCCTTTCCTTCCTTTCACCCACCCAAGGAAGGGTGGGCACCTTAGGGGTAAATTGCTCTCAGTGTCAACTCCCCTTGGATCTTTCTCCAAATTTCATTCCTGAAGCAAATACAATGGACACCAAAACTTCCTCATTTTTTATTCCTTTTTCTCCCTCTCCAGTCCACTTTTTGACTCCCACCTTGGTAACTTTATTCTCGCACATGCCACCTTCTTTCCTCTTTCCAAACGCCTTGGCCCTTCAACAGCCACAACCCGTTGCTTCTACCCTAAGGGATTTACCTTCCAGTAATTCCAAGAAGCGGGTAAGATGATTTTGGGGTGAGCATGCAGGAGGGACAGGCCACAACACAAACACCAGTTCCTATGTATGTGCATTTTCACAACTGTAACTCACAGGTCATCTGGGTAATCATTTGCAAGGACAAGTAGTTGTATAAAGATGCATTATTGTTTAAAGTGTGGGTTATATGCATGAAAGTTCAGTAGATATTCCCAACTCATAAAACCCCCACTTTTGAGTGTGTTTATACGCAAGATATCTGAAAGATTTTCTGAATAGTCAAACTTTGACTGTGCCCCCCTATAAAAAGTCACAGAATTCTGTCTGCAAGATCCTCAGCTTAAGTACAAACTTCTAGCCCTTATTTTCATACAAGACCATTCTGTCTCCATCACCACTCCACTCTTTCTACCTTATTTCCTATGACAAGCAACTCTCTTCATCAGTGTCAACCTCAAAATTCTGTTTGTCCTTTCTTATAAAACTTTCTTCCTTAAAGATTGCAGAAAAGCTCCATTCTTACTGCAAGAATAATAGGAAAAAAAAAAAAATCATCTTCAATTTTGCACCACTTGGCTTTTCTGCCTTCTAAACTTAGTGAAACAAGGAGAAACCCAGCCTCAAACTAGTTTGCCACCTTGGGTTTCTTTCAAATCTATACTGAGAATCCATAGTGATGTCGATTTACATATTACTTTCTCCCTTTTCTCCCCAGTATACTTGGGATCCATGGTAATTGAAAATAAATAATCTGAATCTTTCTCTCCTTTAACTATTCCTGTTTGTTTCTGCTTAGGAAACGAGGAGGTAAAGTAGGAGAAGGTTTGCCAATCTGTACAATCTCAGCTGCTTTGCAGAAGCTGAAGGAGTGCAGAAGACAGCAGTCACTGCAGAGCCAGCAAACCAACCTGCCTCCCCTGCCATTTCTGGCCCTAGGAGCAGCACCATTTACAACATTAGCTAATACAGATGTGAAATGCCCATCTCTCTCTCCTGCTATGTTCGTTTTGGTGGGCCTTATGGTGTTCATTCACAGTAAGGGCCCTCTGTGCTGACGCCCATAGCTCTTCTAATATTACCTTTATTAGATAATAAGATAACGATGAGGAAAGCGGTAATGTCTTCATTGTGAGGCAGTAAGTCTCACACTTCATGAATTACAGACAGTGCCCCTCCTCAGCTACCTTCTACATACACAAATACAAAAATGGAAAGAATGACAAAGTACTTAACAACCTTGATTCCCACTTCTGTCAGTCTGATAAGAGGGCAAGTTTCATTAGTAAATTTTCTCATTTCATTGGACCTCAGGGAAAAAAAAAAGGCAGGAAAACATAATTCCATCCTGTTTCAGCACTTTATTTTTAATTATTTAAGAGCACTTGAAAACATTCACGACTGTGCTTTAGAAATGTGTTTATTCTGGTTATTATCAATCTCACTTTGTAGCTCTGGAAGCTGAGGCAACGGCCTAACACCTGGGCAGGCAACCTCGCTCGCTGCAGGGAAGGGATGGACAGGATCTGATTTACTCCTCTGACAGCTCTGAAATGGCTCTGCACTCCTGGTGGGGAGGAGAGAATCAACACAGGCTCCAAACGAGGTAAAAGCAGAAGGAAGGAAGCAAGCAAGCAACCCCAAACTCTTATTTCAGATTTCCACCTTTAAAAAACCAGTATACTTCAGTTCTACCTGTAGCATACCTACTAGTTAACGTAAAGAGATCCAGTAAGGAAAAACGATCCTGATGATTATAAGCCACTGTTTTTCACAAGATATCCTGCATTTTACATTTTTTTTGCATCACAAAATAATTGCAGCCTTCATAATTTAAGCCAAAAACTTTCAGTAAAGAGCAGAAAACTGTGAAATGTGCTACCACAACCACAGAACAGAAATAATTCAGTAGCACACTACAATTCTTTAGTATGTAAAAATCAAGGAATAAAAGATCCCCATATTATACAGAAAAACGCTTCCTAAACTTTGTAATGACATAGTACACAATGGTACACTCTTACTTAGATTATAAGGAAAAGAAGTCTTAAAACCAATGAGTAATTGCACATTTTAATCTAATCAAGATCAAATCTTATCACATCATTGCACAGTGCACATAGAAAGTCCCCAAAGCACCTCAAACAGAGTCAGAAGCACTCTGAACACATGGGTTTGGTTTTCACTGAGTTTTGGTCAGAGTTTTTGGGGTGGGGTGTTGGGTTGTTTCCCCTTTTCCTTATTTTCTAGGATAGGTTCTTTGCTCACCTCCAGAACAGGTCTTTCTTGTCTCTCAGCTTTAGATGGACAGGTGTGGCATTTCATCACCTTATCTAAGTCAGATCTCTCCCCTTAATTTCAGGTCTTGCCCTTGAGTGATACTGGTCATCACTAACTTATTTGTGCAGGGCTGAAAGTCAGCTGGGCATCGACCAGGAAAACCCTGCTGATTCTGCCCCAGGAGTTTTCATGGCACCTTTTCTCCAAGTGCTTCTGGAACTTAACAGGAACTTTAAATATGAAACATTCAAACTTTGTTGTTCTCTTTCAAAATCTTCTTCACCCAAATTTGAAGACAGTGAAAACCCCTTTAGAGTATTCACCACAGTGATGATCACCCTCGATGAGTACATTCCAACACAAATGAGGGTATCCCTAACAGCAGCGATAATATGAAATTCATCAAGAAGGGAAGTCTCTCCTATTTTACCTGTTTTCAGTAACTAAAATCAAGGAGGCAGAACAACAACAACAAAAAAAACCCAACAAATATTAGCTTAAGATAAAACCTGAGCAATTACCAATATTGAATTAGCAGCAGTACTTTGAATTCTACACTGATGAACTATTCTTGGCACGTTGGTAAATCTACAAGCCAAGACAGAGAACAGCATGAGCAAGGGATTTTTCAGACAGGACATGTGTTTTCTGGTTATGCTGCATTCCTGAGGTCTATACAAAAATGAAGTCCATCTCCCTTCCTATCGCCTTCCCTACAGATTTTTCAAAGGTTTGGAAAAAGTAGCAGACAGCCGAATTCGGAATTACAAGTGTTGTTTCAGAGGAATAAATTGCCAAAGTCCATCTAGCTGCAGCTAGTCCTTCCCCAAGTACTAAGTCAAGATCAACTACAATTACATAGTTGATCCTTCACCAGCTGGCTCTGAGAGGCATCCAAATCTGGAAATTCCTTAACCATCCCAAAAAATCTACTGTAGGGCCCTCCCTTGGCTTATTACCATTCAGAAGGATTTTTTCCGAGTTTTGTAACTGGAAGTTTCATGTCCTTTCTATTTCAGGTTTGGGCTTCTGACACTCATCAGCACAAAGCCTTGCAGAGTCAGTGCTCTCCCAAAATAATCTCCCCCAGTTTGGGAAGCATGAGAAGTCAACATAAACTTTCTAAAGTGTCAAAGGAAAAAGAAAGCTGAGGTTTGAGACCAGGAATCTTTATCATACAACTATTAAGTTTTATGATAAAGCTGTTAATTAAGTTGTTTAAGTTAAAAGCTGCCTTTTTTATTTCAGAATGCTAACATTCACATGCAAGACCATAAATCCAGTTGTTCTTCATTTGGTTAGAGAACAAAAAATAGTAATTATTCTTTGAGGCAATTCATGGGATTATCATTTTACAGTTCTGAAATATCTGTGAATCCCTCCATAACTTGCAAGATCTGCTCCAAATTCTCTCTAACAGTGTTTTAGAATCCATTTTCTCCCTAGGAAAAAAAAAAAAGGTACTTAATTTATTTGATGTAAATTTACATCTCTAATGTGCGTGCAACCATATTGATGAAACAAACCCCAGACTTGATATGCATGCACATATGACTTTTTAATTAAGCATGTAGAAGCAGACTGGCCTAAGAATAAATTGATGGCTGGAGAAAACAGGCCACAGCTTCTTAATCAGATCAGTGTCCATACACTGTAAATTTGGGTTCTGTCCTTGGCAGCTGAAAACTACTTATTCTCTTCCAGGATTGTACAGATGTTTCTTCTGGATGGGGATATTGCTGCAGCACTAGTGGTGTGATATTTCTTTCAAAGAAAAAAAGCAATCTAAAGAAATCCAAATCACAGAGCATCCACATCAACTAAGTGACAATTTATTAACTGCTTGATCAAGATCAAAGGAGGCAGTCATTATTTGGAAGCTTTAATTAGCAGTTTATTAACTCGGGAAACTGTACTCGCTGCTAGTTTGTTTGTCAGGCAGTTAACTGCAAGTGCCAACTGGAAAAAAAAAAGTTTAAACAATAGAATTTATTATTTTATATATTTTTACTGCTGGTTTACTCTGAAATACTCTCCTGGTTTTGGGGAAAAAAAAAAAGCACAAAACAAGATGATGAAATCTTTGCAACCAATCTATTACTGTCTCAATCATATAATGAACTTTTCATAACAAATCTCTCCATCTCAATCAAGTGGGTAATCAGAACCACAAAATTATAGTCGTTCCATTTCTTTAAAGCCTCTTAATACCCTATTGTTCTCAATTTTCACCTTAGAAAACAACATAATTTCTACAGAGAAAATTCACATTCTTCCTGCTTTTGTTGCACATGACTGAATTACAGAAAAGACCAGCCCTACTGGAATTTATCAATCAATAGAGCATTCTTCTTCACAAACTACAAAAAACACTCTGTCCTATATCCTGGCACTATGGAGCTCCCAGTACAATCCCTGGAAGGAGAACAAACTCTCTGTGGCATGCTCAGTACAGTGGACGGATTTCCCCCTTCCTGCCCTCTTCCAGCTGTGATAAACAAACACCAAAGCAAAGTCATGCTCTAGAAAAAGGAAAATAAAATAGAACACAGCAGAGACTTCAACATTAATAATAAATCAAAAAGCTGTTCCAGTGTTAGGGCAGGCAAACCACACAGCGGTAAGGACAGCTTGTGTACTGAAAAAAAAAATAAAATCCACTTAAATAATGTCACATCTTAAGGAACTGTGTTTGGGATTCCAGCACAGAGTTTTGCAGCTCGCCCTTGCCTTTTTATAGCCATTGATGCAAGGTTCCTTCAAAATAACCAATGAAGGTCTGGAATGATTGCAAGGTTTGTTTTGTAGCCACACAAGCACTGCCAGGTGGCACAGCAAGTTTTAAAATCGCTTCCGAGAATTTGTGAAATGGATGTCTTCAATGTGGTGTAAAAATAAAATGGGATTTGGTATCAGGTGTGACATCACTGTCCTGTGATCCGTCGTTTTATAAAAAATAATTGAAAGTTACAAATAATATTTATAGAGCTAGCTGAGCATTTACAGTAAATACTGTGCATGACATCAGAATCCCTAGAAACAGTTGCAGCAAGCCAAGAAAGTGTGGAAAAACATACAACTTCTTTGGTGTTATTCAAAGGCTAAATTTAGCTTCGAGAAGATGATCTTCCTCCAAAGTCAGTGGGAGGAGAACATCGCCTTTAGAGCAACGGTTCCAAGTAGGGGCAGAGCATGAACCCTCCCTGCACAACACAGGAGGTATTGGGAACCCAGAGTAGAGGGGGGGACATGGCATAGATGCCCCCCCCCCCCCAAATATCGCTCCTTTCCCAGGCCAGGCTGGAGTTTGAACACGCTTTGGAGAAGCATCAACATGTCTTGCATCCTCCTTGCTCAGTCTGGACAAGTATTTCGGGCAGATCCACCTGACAGCATGCAAAGCTAATTACCTCTCCCCAGACCCTAATGGGAGATTTTCGAATGGTCTAGAGCTCCAAATTCTCGGGTTCCCACTGGATCCAGCCATCTCTTCTCCCTCATCTTAGCAAAGCCTAAGGCAAGATTCAAGAGAAAGAGGATGTCAAAGATCTGGAGGCTCAGCTGCCATTCCCTTGGCAGGACAACACTGAAGGCTTCCAGAGCAGACAGGAAGGCTGGGGAAGAGATGAGCAGGCAAGGGAAGGGGTGATCCTGCTGCACTGGGACACAAAACATGCTCTTGGTGATGTACTAGGTACATATTAAGCCCGTTAACCCATTTGTCATATACAAGTTTACACACAATATGCACCAGACAGCCACACTTTTACAGGAACAAAAAGAGCACTTTGAGAACACTGATCCAGAGGGCAGCAGAGAACAAGTAAATATCTTAAGTCTTTTTTCCCCTCTCTGCTGCCTGAAATTTATCATGATGAATGTGATCACCTCCACAGTTTGGGGCTATCCCTTTTGCACACCTTTATTTATTAGCCCTACCTTTTCAGTTGCATGTAAGCAAGTCAGCCTGTGTTTATGGTGTTTGGGTTTTTTTAGGGGGATGAGGGAAGGTTTGCATCTCCAAGTTCACTTAGCATTAAGTGACACCCTTTATTACTCACCTTTACAATATTATTTGACTTGATAACAATATAGAAATGAGGGGAAATTTTCAAATATTTATGTACACACATCGACATATTACACAAGTTAATAAAGGTGGAAACTTGTCATGATATCACCCAGAGAAAAACATACAATTGTGAGTTGCTTTATTCATATAAGGGAACCAGGAGTAAAACAGTTCTTAAATTCGAACAAATAAACTTCTACGTTTTGATTTTTTTCTTGCCTAGTTTTACAATAAATGTCTGTAAACTTTCTGAAGGTTCTGGAATAGGCTTGGGTAGAACACACTGAAATTTCCCATGAAGTAGAGACTGTAGACAGAGAACACATTAACATTTTGGTTTGGTTTAAAGCCAGTTGGAACTCTCTTATTTTCTTTTGTCAAGTATTGGTTACTGCTCATATTCAGAAATACTTGCCCAGATAATTCTTTACTTGTTTACTCATTTCTTCAGAGTTTTTTATTGCACACAGAGTTTTGTGAGCTATAGGAATTCTGCACACAACCAGATGCAAGTTTGCTAAAATCTTCAAAAGTACTGGAGGATTTGGTGCAACACCATAGCTTTGTTGCAAACTAAGGGTTGCAACACCTTTTGGTTAAAGGCATTGGTAAGAACTTCAGATAGCAAACAAAGCCAAAACAAAAAATCCTTGCAGATATCTGGGAGCAAGAAGATAGAGCAG
This sequence comes from Scolopax mira, assembly GCA_004320125.1. Taxonomy (NCBI): domain Eukaryota; kingdom Metazoa; phylum Chordata; class Aves; order Charadriiformes; family Scolopacidae; genus Scolopax; species Scolopax mira. The sequence goes on from BJBW01006579.1 coordinate 62,238, forward strand.
GAAAAGAAGGCTGCTTAATTTTAAAAAACAAGCATATGGCTGCAGACACACAGTTAGTGAATTCTGCCACTCCACCTGTCACTTCCAAGTTTATAATAGCATACTGCACATTTCAGCAAGACATCAAAAGCAAGGATTTTATCAACAAAACTAAACACTCTGCAGCCCAACGTCTGCTTTTAATACACATATTCCAGAGATCCTGTTATCTTCCAGCCTTACTGCAGTGCTGTCCCCTTCTCATACTGGTGCTGCTAATCCAAATGCATCTTTGTACAGAGTTCCAGATCCAAAAGGTTCATCCTCTCCTTTCTCCTATAACACCTTTTCTTCTCCTCCTCCTTCAGTACTCTCATTGAGAAAAAGACTTTATTATCTTTTTACTAAAACCTCTCAGCTCTGGCTCAGACTCCAGCCTACTTTCACTCAAGTGGCAGAACCTGCCTGATTCTCCTGGTATTTCCTTGCCACATCTTGCTGCTAGGTTAAACCCCACAACAGCAAGAGCTTATGTTCATGATAATTTCCTAAATCCTCTTCTTTCTGTCCCCATCTCAGTTGCCAAAGAATGCCAACAAACACTTCAATACTAGAGGGCATGATCCAAGAATTATCTTCAAGTTATTTATCCCACTGCACTTAGTGAACTCAATCCAGATCATGCCTAAGTCTTGCCACTTCCCTTTAAGGAAGGTAATATATTTAAACACTCCATCTTTTCTTTGTCTCGATAGCTCTATTTCTCACTTTGGATGTGCTATCTTGCTCTCAGCCCACTGCTATATCCTCTTCTGATGATACTGCTGTAAATTCCATCCTGTCTCATCATTTGAGACAAATTTCCTTTCAGAAGGAAATGACTTATCTTCTTTTACGCCTTAATAGCCTCTCTGCTGTTCTTTTGCAACGGAAAACCCCTCAACGACAGTCCAAAAACTCACTAGATAACTCATTTCAAGCCTGTAAAGTCACTTAGCAAGACAGCTATTATATGACAAACACTGCCTGTGAACTTCAGATGATCTTAATTTAAACCTTGCCCTCTCTATTTTGCCATATTTCTAAGACATGCTCTCTGTCCTTTCCATTACTGCACACAGAATTTGTGACACAATAAATTCTCCCACAATGAATTTAAATACTTAGTTAGATTTTACAACCTATTTGTGATCAAAGAAAACGTCTCAGCCCCAATCTCAGAAAAAGTATCACTGCTCAGGAAAACTGAAGCTGGGATTTTCATTGTGGTTGCATCACGACTATTTCTCCCACAAGGTTAGAGGGAGCTGTGAGTTTGAAGTAGCAAAACTTAAAAAGGAGGGCACAAAAACCCAGAAGTGCTGAAAATTCATGGGTAGAGACAAATGGAGATGTAAGATTGCACAATTTACTGACGTACATAACTGTACTCAGAATCAGAGCTGGCATCTACATCTGACTGTCCAGGTAGCACCTATGAGTGACTGTACCTGCAACTACAAACAGAATTGATGGCTTTTTTAAAACACAGACCACATAGAGTTGAGCCATACAATGCAGACATCAATATTTACAGTAGAAAATACCTTTTATTCTTATATAATCAACCCTTTTGAACAGAAAGGCTTAAAGCTAAGTGGCCTCCTCCATCCTGACATTTCAAGTAGCTCTGAAGGACAGGTAACTTCTGATGATCACACTAACTGTAGAGTATGATATTTATAAAACAAATGAGTAATTAGAAAAAACAAAGCAAACTGATGTTTTACTGGCTGAACTAATCTTTCAAACAGCACGGAGGCCCACAATGATCCACACTCCATTGACAAGAGTCCTTGCATCTAAAACTTTACCTACAGTATTTTCATAATTTATTGGCTTGAACATATTTTAAAACCAGTACTGTAAGTGTCTTGGGCCAGATTTACCTTTGGTCTGACAAATTTACAGATGCAAGCTTGATAACACATATTAATCAAATATCAGAAATATTTCTGGGTTTTTTTTTTAAATTAGTTTTGATTTATTTCAAACTTTTACCTTAAGAGCACAGAAGATGCAAGAATCACCCATGCATTTGTGTGTTGTGATTTGCCGGAAGCTGCGGCGAAAAATGTCCAGGTGCCAGAGAACCTGAAACACAAAACCAAGCAGAGCCAATTTTATGAATATATAAAATAAAACACTGCATAAAGCTCTGGCTGAAGTTGCACACACTAAATGATCCCAGAAGTACACTAGGGTCAACGAACATCACTTTTAAAATGGGATGCCACTTATCTAGCTGCAAGGTGACATTTTCATCTTTCTTCCTCAGCTGTAGCATTAGTTTACAGTAGGACATCCCTCAATTTCTTGCTGCATGCTTTTGGATTAAAAAACTTGCTTCTTTGTCCATGTGACAGTAACCTCTGAGCCAGGCTCCTTGTTCTGAGCAGGAAGCCCAAACACTGGAAAAACGGAGCACCAACAGCACATGCACTACCAAGTTCTTGCAAATCAAAATAATGAATTACTAGAAGCCGTTGTGCCCAATATTATCATTAGTGAGTGGATTTACATGCCATGATTGATGGCCACAGCACATAAAAGGATGCTTTTCTATATTCTGATAGCAACAGCCAGAGGCAAAACTTGTGTAAAGCCAGCAAATGTTATTCTTCAGTTTTGGCACTAAATCTTTGCAATCTTGGGCTTCTTTAACTTCACATCTGTAAAACAGCAACAATACCCATCTCTGAGGTGTTTCAATGGGGTTGGTGCTGCCTATTTCAGCTTCAATTAACAATAACTGGACTTTCTTGTAAACCTTGGAGCCACCAGCCTTTCAGGAGGCAGAAGCTTGCACTGAAAGAAGCCCTGACCTAAATCACGTCCTGCCAGGTTCCGGATGGAGCAGCAGGGTCCAGGCTGGCATCTGACTGGCTAAATGCTTCATTAGCATACAGAGAGGGACCAAAATTCTTATTTCTGATTAAACTATCCAGAGCAACTGGGTAGAAAAAAATTTGCACTCTGAAAAATGTTGTGCTGGTTTCAAGAAGTGTTTCCAGCTGAAACAACCTGTTAACTAAACCACAGCACAACAAACGTTACCTAAAATTATATTTAAAATCACATTTATCGAATACATAATCTGCAAAGTTTCCCAAAATTCATGGCTATGTTTATATTCAAACTCTCCCTATACTTAAGGGGCTGGGAGGCACCAAAAGCCTTAGAACCATCTGATTACACACAACATTCCTGACCAACTACTGCAGACTTCACATAAGGACAAAAAAATAACACAGTTGGGAACGAGTCCAATTCTTCAATGTAATTGTCTGGGAGTTTATCTTCAATGTTTATAGAAATACTTAATGGTAAGGAGCAACAAACATTCAAGAGCCTCTCAGACTAACACTGAACATTAAAAAATTAAGCTAAAAAAAACCCCAGAAGCATATGTTTTATGAGATGATTACCATTTTTTTTTAAATTCAGCTTTGACTGTAAATATTGTTGGCATCCTATCTTGAGCTTTAGAAGAAAACGGTTTACGTAGAAGACTAAAGCTCAGGTGGTAGGCTTTCATTTTCTTGTGTGGCATGCAGCTCTTCTGAGGCTCTACTTAATTCTGACCTAGGTTCAGTAACTCAGTATTAGGAAGCAGCCAGTGATTACACCTGACAATTTAACAAAAGCAATTAATACAGTACATCAGTGGAAACCCCACTTTTCTTGTAATAGCTTCCCTTTGTACCCAAGTCCTGTATTTCACGGCATATTAAACCTATTCAGGGTCACCAGTGTTTCTATTTGTATTATTTGCATAAAATCTTGAAGCCTGAGAACCTAATTGTGCCCATGGGAAAAAAATAAAAAAGCCAGTCCAACAAAACCAGTGACACAGTCTGTGCTACACAGACAAGTCATATGAAGGGAAGGAAAGGGTGGAGAAAGGGTTTCAAACCCCGCAGCCAGAAGGACTGAATCTCAAATGTCAGACATTCAACACATCTAAATGGTGACAACAATACCAGTATAGCAGCCCTACCACTCCACTACATTTTGACACAGGAAAAGGTTTTTCTTCAAAAGCACAAGGTAAAGACTCAATCATCTAAATTAAGCTACGAATCAGCAATTAGAAAGAAAAACTGGATGACATAAGGATCTTGTACAGGTATTATCAACCCTTGAACTTGACTAGTTCAATAAAAAAGTTTAAATTTACTTTGAAGAAGTGGACATACAGCAAGCTATGCCATATTCTATTATTTTTAAAGATATTTTCTACATATACTGTCATATTTGGCTGACACATCACAATTTTACACAAACAAGAGACTGAAGTACACTAAGTGATGACTATTTGAATGCTGTTGATTTCACCGGGAAAACCTGAAAATTAAAAATAGTTGTTTTATAACTCAATTAATCTACACTCCCAAATATAGCTTTATTCCATCTCAGCCCACAAACAATTAAGTGGGCAATCCTGGCTGTATTTGTTGCACAGTCAAGCCTAAGAAAATACTGCATTAGATAGAGGACAAATACAAAAACATTTTTTTTTTTTTTTTATTACATGCTCTTACCTGTAGTGCACTATTCAGGAAGCAACTGTTCTGTCCCGGTTCATTGCTGAGACCTTTACTGGGTGCTATTGAGGTTGTATTTCGTGGAGTAAACATGCCCTGTACATTCCCTCGACCCACAGAAAAGTAATTTCTTTTCCAAGACATGTTCTAGTGTTAGCTGTAGAATAATGCAGGTTTGGGCTGGCAGAGTATTCAATTTGATCAGACCCTTCCTTTCTTTGACCAAAATTCAAAACTGGAATAACATCCAATCTTCTTTAAATTATAGTTTAAACGGAATTTATCCTTTCACAGGACACAAGCAGTTTGCTTCTTTTAAATCCAGCCCAGGATGCTATGCTTCATTTGATGTTTATGTATGCAAAAACGTCTTTTACGAGCAACCACATATAAAGTTTGCAGAGGAAAGGAATCCATGGTCAGGCAAGTTCATCTGTTATTCTGCTTCTCCCTTTTCCAAACAGGCAGTGACTTCAGGGAACAAATGGCAAATTAAGCAGGTCCCAGAATTGAGAGAAGAAAAAGAACAGCTACCTCCCACACCCCAAAAAACCCAGCTTCTCTAATCCTTCAATAATCCTCCTGCAGAAGACAGGAAAAATCCAACTAATAAGGGAGCAGAGAAACCAAAACCAAAATAAAACCTTGGCAGCTTCTTTTCAGTTACATCTGTCTTGGGTGATGAAAGAGACATCATCCTCGCAGGGGAAAAAGAAGGAACTCCAGAACTTGAGAGTGAAGAGCTTTAAAGCAGCAAGAAGTCTCCAGTACAGCTCTTCTAATTCCGAGTGCGATCTTTAGAAGTTCCTTCTCCTGATCCTCCTTTTGCAATCGGAATGCCCAGCCGTGCCAGAAAGCTTGAGAGAGAAAAATAATCAAAGGCTTGCGTCATTTAATTACTCTCTTGGTTTTGTGGTGTTCTGCCAAGACCAGTGTTGCCTCACCTCCCACAATACACTCAATCTTCTGAGACAAAGCAAAAAAATATAAACCTTCCTCCACCCCAAAAAATAAAATAACATGTAAAAGAACAGAGAATTCCAAGAAAAAGTACGTAAGAGCAAAAGGACTGGAGTATGTTGGAAGCGTTAAAGGAGGAAGTTAGATTAAAAAAATAAAACATAACATTCTTGTGAAAACTCCTTGGCAGTTTTCATAGGTAACCTTTAGAATCCTGAAGTGTTAAACTTCTTTAAGATACCTTAGTCATTCAAACAGTAGTACGAGGATTTGTGATTGTGTGAATATATGCTAGCACCTTGTCCACCCTGGAACTGGGATTTTGCACTGAACTTGGAAGGTTGAGAAGGCAAAGGCAGAGGGTTCTCCCCTGACTCAGCAGCCACAGCTCTCTCCAGAACAACAGTCTCCAAATTTTCTTAATTAGAAATTATATGTATGTCTATAAAAAGTTACTTAAATTTAAGTACACAGGGTATACAATATTTTCCAGAAGACATTGATGCTCCTGCTGAAGAAGCTGGAAGAATCGTTCTATAGAAGCTGCTCTTCCCACCACAAGGTCACTTTTGCCCTCATCTCGCAGGAAATGTAGAAAATAATTTCATCTGAGAAATTCCTAGAAACAGGAACTACAAGATTCAGGGCAAAACATTTTTTTGAAGTTCTTGCAAACATAGCCCACCTATATTTACTTTACAGACAACTATATAATATTTTCCAGGGACATTCCCAATGACATTTAGGGGTATCCCTCTTTCTATACACACAGTAACACCTGAATGCAACTATTATGGCTGCTAGAAGCATGATGACCATTCCACATGTTCTGAAGCAGTAATTGCAGCGTGAAGTCACTACGGAATAGACACACAAAAGAGACATTTATGCATCAGCAAAAATTAACTGAGAAAGTAATTCCTTACAAAGATATCCTGGGTATCTGTGAAGGCATGTTTTTCATCTTCCACACAACATCTGCGATGGGTAACAGAGGCCTAAGCCATTCCCTTCTAGTAATATTCTGTTTGTACTCCTACTAAGCTCATTCTACAAATCTTAATGAAGTCTCAGCGTTGCTGTAAGGCAGGCAAATGTCTATATACAGATGAATATTATTCTTGGCTGCTGGTGTGCCATGCAAAATTTTCAGCTGTGCTCGCAAGGCTGCAGACACAGAGCATCGCCGTGCCCGTCCCGCAGCATTCCTGAGGGCTGAACGTATCCAGGACTCATTTCAAAGCCATCTCAGCCTCAGCCCCCTTTTCTTTGCTCAATCCCTTAATGAACCATGAGCCAACCATACTGCGTGAGGTAACTTGGTTTCAGGCAACAATTTAAGGATCCCTGTAAACTTGCAATAGGCGCAGGGACGGAGCCGAATGTTGCGCGGAACCAGCCAAGGCTCGGGGTTCACCCACAAAAAGCCCTGAGCAAAGCACTCTGTCTTCTCCTTTCCACAGCACCTACAAAAAGATGGCAAATACAACCCAAAACATGCCCAGGATGCCCAGCTGTGAGCAGCACCTATTCCACGGGCTTAAAGTTCAAATCAGGATTCTGCTCTCAAAACGGGCCATAAAACTTTCAATACTTTTTTGAGCCAAGCTCAGTTATGACAAAGTGAATACATTTTTTTTCCATTGATTTTATTGTCTTGGAACCAGAACTAGGTTAGAGGCTTTCTAGTTTGCCTGTCATTGCAGCAGAACTATTCCAAGCTGGCCAGGATTCTGGCATTAACTGGAGAAGCTTAATACTTGCACTGCATTTGTACAGGCTTCCCAGGACTGACTCCTTCCCAAGCTTTTGGTTTGTTCCTGAAGCTACATGTCTCTTTGCAGAGCTAAAACCAAGCAGAAAAGACTTCAGCTGGTAACCACCCAGCTGTGACACAACCAGAGCTCTGGAGATAAAGGGCTGCTTTGCAATTTACCAACCTCTAAAAACTCACCGAGGTTATACACTAGCTACACAATGTTATCCTAATTAATCTGAAATATAGGTAGGACAGTGTTGGTATGGATTATTTACAGATCCACTTAGCTTCTGCTCTACCATAAAAAGGGTCACAAAAAGCAAGCAGGACAAAGTAAAAGCCAACTGCCATTACTAAAATACCCTGGTTTGTTTCCACACCACTGACAAATCATCAGTAAAAAAAGAACATATAAAAGCCAGCTTTATCATAGTACAAGGAAAACCCCTACATCAGAATTGCCATTGCCCATGGAGTTTCCAAACCTCCTGGAGTATTTTAATGTTAAGTGGCAACAACTGCAGCTCCACATACTCTTGTATTACAAAAAAAACCCAATAATAAAATCAAACCAAAACAAAAAAGCAAGCACACACGAAACAAAAAAAAAACAATGTAAAAAATGACCAAAACCTCACAAAACCTCCCCAGATGAAAAATTCAAAAGCTGTAGCTACTGTATATCCCAGAGGCATCTTGGCATGACTCCAGAAACCTGAGTCTGAAGTAAAAGAGAAAAGTATTATTGTACCCGAGAAAACTATTCTTATAGAATAGAGACAGGATTCTCATTGCTGGAAATTTTACTAATACAGAAATATGACCAAAAGGGGAGGAGTGCCAGATGCAAAAGCATAAATGATGCTCTTGGTTCATTACTCAAAACATTAACTTAGGGACACAATGAATGGAGGCAGAAAGCCTAAAAAAACTTCTAAGGTAGTTGAATTTTGCTTATCATATTAAGAACATTATTCACAGGAGTAAGGTACAAAATTAATCCAGCCAGCCTGATTGAAAAAGGCAACTATATCCCTGAAAAGCTGCACAGCCTTACAGTAATGTTATATAAATGTTATGATAAGAAGTAAATAAAAGTACATAAAGTATATAATAAGGAAATCAAATATTCTACATATTCCCTTTAATTCATGCTGTTTGGCAACAGCTTTTTTGGGGAAGGAAGGGGGGCTCCCAGCCACAGAGACAAGAGAAGGGCATGGGGAATCACTGCCATGGTGTCTCCAGCAACGTGACCCCCAGAGCAAAGCTGATGGTCCCCCATGGTTCAGCACCTGCTTCTGGCCTGGAGAAACCTGACATCTGTCCTCAGGACAGCAGAGCACAGAGCTCTACAGACACGTACCACAGAACAGCTCAAGTCCCTCTTCATTCTCATGTTCACTTGATAAATCGATCACATCGAAACGTGACATCTCAAGCTGCATCCTTCGTTCTCCATTTAAGGAAGGAGATGCTTCCATTTAGAACTAGGCATGGCTGAAACCACCAATTAAGTATTTATCACACAGTTAAATAAGAACAAAGGACTAGAATTTATTTTTCATTAATTCTATTTCTGAAGGAACTTTCAAAACAAAGAATAAACTAAATGCTTCAATGTATGTTTGCTTTTACAAAAAAGATCCCCCTCCTGTCCAAGATCCTACCACCTTTTCTAGCACTACAACTGTTGAGGACCACTTGTCTTTCACATGCCATACCACCTCTGAAAGCCTAAACAGATGAGAAATCCCTTATTTAATTATTTTTCAGAATAAAAAAAGAATAAAGAATTGTCCAAGACAATGGATTTTGGTGAATGTTTTCACCCCAATGGCTCCTGACAGGGTCACGCTTTCGGTGAGGAAGCGCAGGAACGATCTCCCTGACTGATCCCACGGCTGTTCTCAGCTAAAAGGAAAAAAATTTCATAACTACAGGCTCGAGAACATACTTTCTCCATGTAGATAAAATGATGGAAGTATTTGCTAAATTTCTGCTTGGATTAAGTTATATTTAATTGCAGAACTATCAATATTAAGACCTTCATTTACCATTTAGACATGCCAAAGTCTACCCAGCTTTGGAAGTCAGACTAAATTTAATCTTGAAGGTGATGAAATAAAATAGAACAACAGGAAAAGTTCCCACTACCAAACAACCCACGAGCAGGGCAGTGACCTCAAAGGTAAATATCCCTGACAGAAGTCAACTGCCACCACACAAAGAGAGGATTGCTTCCTCTCTTGAGGATGCCACCTCTTTGTGAGACTCTTAGCAATCCAGAAATACTGGACAGATTTCTTTGCACACCTACACCATACAGTGGAACTAAAAAAAGGTACAATTTCTTCCATTCATCCCTATTGCCAAGAATTTTTTGATAGTGCAAATGGGACAATAGAGGGGGGGGGAAAAAAGCTTTCTGCTTTATGCATGCATTTTCTCAGTCTTGATTGCTTTGCTAGGAGAAAAAGGGGGAAAAGAGAGTCTATGATGCTTTTGCTGTGAAGCTTACACCCATTTGTCAGTCTTCTTCTTGAAGGAATAATTTAATTACCCAGCTCTGTGCTGCTTGTGCCTGTTGGGTGGAACCAGGAACTGACAGTACCTGACAGCGCTGCTGATGCCCATGACAGACTCATACGGGTCTTCCTTATTTTTCTTTCAGCTACTGCATAATTCCTACCCTGTGAAATGTTGTAAACTTATGACAAAGGTGTGAGTATCACCAACCCTGGGCTAACTCTCCAGAACCACATCAGAAAATAGACTCAGAGTTTCCATAAGGTTGTAATAAATAGCCTTTCAGTTCACCAGGGAAATGGTTCCACTTACCTGATGCAAAAGTAACTATCCAAATATTAGGCTAAAAGTTGCTTGTAAAGACCATCAAAATGATCTTGGAGTGAAGATTAAAACCAGAGTTTTAACAGTACAGGTAGTTTAACACTACAGGTTTCCTCACACAATGAAGGCTATTTCTGAGAAACAGCCTCAGGAGAATGGAAACCAAAAGTGAAAGGATCAGACAGAACAGTGAACAAACTGGGATCACACACATCCCTGACTAAAACTGCAGTAATTTCGGTCACTACCAACCTCTAGAAGAAACTGTGGCAGGACACTGAGAGGCGTACAGCTCCCTGAAGTGGCAAAGTTGGCATTTCTGAACTAGTACCCAGCTTGCTGCTTCTACAGTGATAGGAAGGAGAAACCCCAACAATTTTGTTATGAAAAAAGAGTATGTTCTTATACCAACTTTTCAAACCAACAAATCACTCATGAAAAACAAAACCAAGCCCACTCTATGTTCTTGTTAACTGCTTATACCAACAAGGGACCTGGGGAGACCATGTTCTGCAGAAACACCCCAACATGAGACTCTGCCATCTGCTGGGGTCAAGCATAGCTTCATATTGCATGAAGATACCATTTACAGCAAGCAGTTCTCCAAGTACTTCTTCATCCAAAATGCTTGTGGGTTTTATAAAATTATAGTGGACTGTCTCTTAAAAAGAGTGTAATGAAATCTTGCAAACACTTACCTAATCTGAATCATTTGATTTTAAGCCTGACAGTCAGCCGAATCTATTTAAAGAACATCTCTCACAGTAAAAAAAAAAAAAAAGTAAAAAAAAAAGGAGAAAGCCATTGGATTTGAACTGCAGAAGGTTCAGTGATGGTGGAGGGCTGGAAATGTATACCTATTCAAGATCAAGAGGAACCTCTCTGCTCCTTCCCAACAGAATGCAGGTACTCTTTGCTGTTACAGTCTTCGCAGTCATTTCTGCAGCCCTTTCTGACAGCATCAGCTGATAAACATCTTCTGGGAAAACTTATAACCATGTAGACTTTTGTTCTAGTGAAAAAATATGTCACTTATCCCATGGAGCCACTGAGAGAGAGTAGGGTAGCCATGTCCAGATTTCCATACAGCAGTTAAGAAGACTCAAAGTACCCGGTTGGCTCTCAAATAATCAGAAAAGCTATTAAAACCCATCCAATAAAGAGGTCTAATACAAGATGACAACCATTCAAAGGCAAATTACAATAAATAAAAAAGCTAAACCCATAGCTCTAAGTATTTAAAGCCAGTACTACAGCTTTTTCTGATCGAAAATAACCTGCAAGATGATCTAGAAGTTTCGGGAGGAAAGTACCTCTTTTTTGAAACTGCAATTTGTAAGAGCACAATGTGAGATAATTGAGTAATAAAGGGCTTCTGTTCAAAGACAAACAATGAGAGAGATGAGGTCAGAACTAGAGGCGTAAAGGCCACATTATTTACTTTGTGTGGGGCTTCTTGCCAAAACACACTTCACTCCCCAGATAAAACTTGTACTCGTATCAAAAAAGGTGGTATTAATAACCCCTGATGTCACTCGTCACTGGCTTCAGCACATGCTTTTGCTGAGGAGGTTACAGGGAACGGAGGCAGATGAGCCCACAGCTCTGTGTCCTACTTCCCAAATCCTTCAGAAACAGCTGCCCCCCCTGTCACAGCCCAAAGGATCTGTTATCTCAACAACTTGGAAAGAAGGGAAGAAATATATATAAAATTAAATAAGTCTGCCCAGCCTGAAGTAAATTCAAACCATTTCAAAACAATTTGCCCTCCCTTCAGATTTCCCCATCACAGTTGCCCAGCTCTTTAAGACATGATAATATATGAGATAATAAAAGCTTGCATCTTAACACACCTGGATTTCCAAAGTGCTTATCCTAAAGTTTTGTATCACTTTCTACGTGAAATCTGAGTTTATTCTCCCAAGCCTGTATTTAAAAAAAACCACCCTCCCTACCCCTAGGCTTGGTGCTGGACATTTCACAAGGAGGAAAGGTGGGGTGAAACCAGCTTTTCATCCCACTCCATAGAGAACTCGTGGAGTTCAGATAAATGGGAAAAATACAGCAGCTTCAAATGTTATGAAAGTGCTCAAAAGCAGTTAAATGCCACCAATCAATCCTGTGTAACACAGAAAAATCACAACAAATAGGAACAGGGCAGCTGTCAACCATATGGTGAAATGGAAGGTTCTGGTTTGATTCTAGCAAATGCTCGGGCAGCCTCCTGCTGCCAGTTATTCCCTTTCCAAATCTTCACCTCAGCTCTCCAAAGAGGAGCTTCAAGATAAATTCACTCTTTGATTCAATCTCCAGATATAAACAAACAATTTCATTGCATAGTTCTGTATTTTACAGCCAACAGCTACTGCAACAAGATTTCAAGGCTCTCCTTCCTGAGGCACCTTATTCCGAGGAAAACAATCTCATCTCTCTTCCAGTAATTCCACCAATCCAAGAAAACAAAAGTTTTCTGGTTTGGTTTATAAATTCCAGCCCAACGATGACTGAAGAGTTCCTAACAGCTTTCAGTAATCAGTAATTTTCAGCAACATACAGCTTAATGACTGACAGCTTTCAAAATCCCCCCAGCCCTGCTGCCATTCTCCTCCTGACCTTGCAGGTTTCCACCACAGAAAAGAAAAATTTTTCTTCTTCTGTAACAGCTCCCTTGTTATAACTATGAGTTCTCCTGTCAATCTTCACTCCCTCCTTCTTCCTGAAAAGAGAAGTCAGCACCAATCGGTTCCCAAATCATACGCTGCTCATGTCACAGCACCACAAATGTGTTTCGTTCAACTCTATTTCATTATAGCTCCATTTCAATAGCGTTTGAAACAACTGAATGTTTTAATATACACGTGTCCCACGTAGACTAAAAGCCACGGGTAAGCAGGAAACAGATTTTGCAGGAAAACAAGCAAACAGAAAAACTCCAGCACCATCAGTACTTCAACTGCAAAGGAAAGGCAAGGCAGGCTAAGCAGAAGCAGCACATTGAGAGCAGCAACAGACTTTGACCAGACAGATGGAAATCCTTTGGGTGGAAAAATAGGTCTTTCTGGTGATGTGTTAAGAATCTCAGAGTTCAAAACTGCAGTGCCCTGTTCTCTCCAGGTAGTGCTCAAGGGGAAGGATGACACCCGGGGTAGAAATCAGTTCATACAGCACTTTCTGATAGAACTGGCCGGTGAAAATCTCCACAGAGGGGGGGCAGACACAATTCCCACCTTCCTCGTCATCAACAGCTGGGGCCAGACAATGTATTTGATAGTACCATAAAAACACTTACTCCCTCTCTCTTTTTTCTTAGCTCAGGATAGCATTTGGGATTAAAATAACAGTTCTAGCTCAAACTACTAATTCCCTGTATTTTGTGTTTTATCTATATCATCACCACATATCGAGATAGGTTATAACACTCACATTCTTGCCAGGCTAATAACATACCAAAACTGCAAAACTAAAGCAGCACAGAGGAACTCATGCAAACAAAGCATAGGCTGAGTCAGTAAAGAAAGAGTGAGCAGGAGTTTAAAGGTGCCTGTGCTGGGTCCTGATATTAAATGCTTACATCATTTTTTTCCTATCTTGCTAAAACTGGCAAGCAGAAGGAGTGCTGCTGCACCCCAGAACATTATAGAGATGAACAATTCTACATAAAAATATAAAGCCATGCACCCAGCATCCACAACATGCTGATTATTCTTCTTTTTTTCAGCAGTCATCTGTGCTGTATAGCTATAAATAACACTTTGGCAGAATCACGAGTATGCACACACATGCATAAGCACTTAATAATCTCAACTTGTGTTTAAGATCGTTACTATTTAGTTTTGGAGGAATAAGCATAACTAACGGGAACAGGGAAACTCATTTTTGTTTCATTTAGCTTTGTAAATAGAAGCGTTTTCCCGCAAAAACCACTGAAGACTTTAGAACCTGAGTTGGAAAAACACTGGCACGTACCACAAGAGAAAGTTTAGTGAATCAAAACATCTTTATCCAAGAGCAGTTAATGGCACGTGGGAAGAGTAAACCAAACCTGTTGGGGGAAGCATCCCATGATAACACACACCTCAACAACCACCTGGAACACACGAGCAGGCGGAATAGAACCCAAAGCCTCATTTCTTGCTTGCTATACAACAAGGAGACCAGCAGAAGAAAACATCTCGTCAACTCATTTCGGGAAATTACAGAGGACTCTATGCCAGCTGATGTGGGGTTTGGGTTGTTGTTTTTCCCCCTCCTTTTTTAAAATAGGAAGTAAATAAACACGACCAAACCTCAAAACTGTATATCCCAAACTAGCACAACAGCCCTGAACTCACAGCTGAACATCAAATTCAAGCAAGGGCACATAATGATTCCAGCAAACACAGGCCAGGAGCCCTTGTACAACCTCCGTTACCCAAAATTTTAGTTTCATTGAGAAGCCCCTTACAAACAGACAGCTGACTCTGTTTAAATTCTTCTAGCATAAGACACTCTGAAAAAAGTCCTAGAAGAGAACAAAAAAACCCTGGTATGCTTTTATCAAGCAGTTGTAAAAAATAAATGCCTTCTAATCCAGTTCAACCTATTCCACTGTGTGAAATCTGAAATAAATAGCTAAAACAGGCAAAAGGTAACTTCTTTGTTTTTCCTATACAGTATATTTTCCGGAAATAAATTTTAGAAACTAAAACATCAAAGAATACACATAGTATACGCAGATGGAGGTTTCACATGTGCAAGGCAGATTGTAGCTGATAAGCAAGTTTTCTGAAATACAGATATTTCCTTTTATGTTAGAACTAAAAGTAAGGTGAACCCGTAAGATTTGCATATGAACTTTCAAAACTCTGGCCTCTTTGAATTCCAAGTTTGAATTCAAATTTCTAAGCTATGAAATAAATAGACTGTTTATGTAAGTCTTACCAGATGCTACCATAAGGAACCACTTCCATATTGATTTTAAAAACTTATACAACTCTTTCCTTACAGATTTTAGTATCTTAAGATCTTGGGACCTGATGGGAGGGAAAAAATAATAAAAAAAGAGCTGTTGTTCATTCTATAAAATGCAGAAACACTGATAGAATTACCTTGTATCAAAACCAGGGTTATGGAGATGATGTTATTGTTTTCATCCAGAAAGGTTATTTCATCTTCACCAGCAAAGTACTGTGAAACTACCAAATGCAAAAAGGATTATTTTGTGTCCTGCTGTGGCCTGGAGAGATCCACAAAGCATGAAAGAGACCCTTGTTAAGTACAAGCAGGCTCTGTCCCAATGGGTCACAGAAGCAGAAGCTGTGCAAATGCAGTATAATACAAGCTGAACAGACCAGTTGGGTGTTGGGATAAGGAAAAGAAGAACGATGTCAACAGCTTTGATTTATTTTTTCTCTGCCTGGTGATGAAATGACACTACTGAGTGGCACCAGAAGCTCCCTACAAAAACCCCAGGAAGTGCCCAGAGGAGGTATATACCATGAAAAGAGCTTTTCCATATTATTTGTGGGTTGCTCATTGGCAGAAAAAGAGCACGAAGAGGTAGTTCACAAGAGTTCCTCTCTTCGCAACTGGAAGATGCCTGTTAAATACAAAATTAAAACAGGATTCTGTGGGTGCCCAGGGAAGTTGTCATTTAACCAACTTGTACATGTGGAGAGGAAAACACCCTTAATAATACTTGTTGCTGTTAATTAAAAACAGAGTGAAAAGAGCAAGTTTGAGGGTATGTACACATGCCCCTGTACACAAAAACAAGGTCTGGCCTGACAGCACTGAGAAGTACCCAGCCAACAGCAAACATTAAAGCAGCCACTGAGTTTAACACTGAAATAGTACCAAGAGAAAACAACAGCCTTGCTCAACTTCAGACAATAGGATTTCAGCCTGGGCTGTAAATAAAAGGATGCTTACTTCAGAGATTTAATTTCTTTCAGCAGAGGTTCAACAGTTTCAGTGCTGCTGTGGGTCTGGGCTCTGCTGAAAAACAGGCAGCTAGTTCTGTTACTCTCCCAAATCTGATCTCACATCGATGGCCGAAACCACTTGTGAAACTAAAGACAACACGAGAGTGTGGCAGAAACCACATTCCCTCCCAACAGCGACTCCCAGGAGTGCTGCAAGGATAAACACAAAGGATTACATACCTTCTGGCTTAGTCCAGACAAGAACAAATGAAACTTAGAAAACACAGCATCCTAAACTGGTATGTTATAATCCATGAACTCAGTTCATCTTCACCCCCACTTCATGGACAGAAATAACCAGCCTAAATTGATGTGTCTCATCCCTTCAGAGTCCCTCAGGGAACGGGGCTGGAGCACAGAAAAGCTTTGAGGAAAAGGTCTTGGGCAAGAGACGACTGCAGCTCTAGGGGTTCTTCTGCTCCATCACACACAGCAGGGCAAGGGGAAGAAACTGGGTCTCAGGATATCCTTTATGTAAGTGTTTGGTTTCTGGCTTCCAATTATGTGTGTGATCCCTTAAGAGTGTGGCTGTGCCATGAAGCACCCCTGGGGACCGGGGTACAGCCCCATGCCACCCTGTCCCCCTTGGGGAGCTACAAGGGTGCCCAAAGGAGAGGGCTCCGGGGACTGCAGGGTATGGCTGGCCTTAGACACGGCACAACATTTCCGATGGACATTTGGGGCCACTCAGTGACCGACAGGCTGGGAAGCAGACGTTGTGGGCAACAAAGTTGCACACAGCTTTATTTTGTCTTTCCTAGTTCTTTCGGATTTTCTCCTTTTAAAAAAGTAACATTTGTAGTACTTATTTAAATTAAACTTAGCTTTTTCAAATGTTAAAATTCTTTCTGTCTTTCGGGAGCTCACCACAGGAGAAGGGTTAGACACGTCCACCTCAAACCTGTGAGGACTCCATACCCTGCCATGGCAACCCATGATGGTCCTTTGAGCCCTGCTTCTCCCCACAGCCCCAGACCAGATTACACGGCCACCCCCACACCAGCACCAACTGGAGCTGGTCTCTGCTCCAGGCTGGTGTCCCTGAGCATTGTAACGCTGTACAATGAAACTTGTTTTCCCCAGAATCCCCCAGACAATACACAAAGCTGCTGAAGGGACATAACTTTTATATTTCACTGAAGAGGATCCAAGGAAGATTAGCAACTCAGTACAGAAACGGAGATGCAGAACGCCAGCAAGGCACTAAAAACCAAACATTGTCCTCTTTAACTCTCCCTCAGAATAACCAGCCTTCAAGGAACAAGCACCTGACATCTGGGAAAGCAACATCTGTAAAAGCTATCCTTATCAAGAAGGGTTACCACACCATGATGGCATTTTCAGTCACGTCGTTACACCACAATAAATGCTTTGTTGAGAAATCAATGACAAAATTTTCCTTCACTACTAGAAGAAAGCATTCAGATGCAGTGTTACTATTATTATTATCCACTGCTTAACCAACATTACAACACACAACACTTCCTTATAACACACCTGTAATGGAGACAGGAAAAAATAAGAATATTCTATTCAGATTAGAGTCTAGGCATCCTTCCTCTGTGATTAAGAATATAAATCATACACGTGTGTGCATGCACAAGTGCAGCCAAGTGGCTAACCTGGAAATATCTTCCATTTCTGGTCAATTGGGACTGAAGTCACTCCATTTGAAGCTAAACTGCTCTGAGCTTGAGCCAAGATGTGCAGTATTAAATGCATTTTCTTCACTAGACTAGAGGGAAATTCTTTGGGCTTTTTAGAATTGATTTTTTTTTCACCAGTCACCTCAAGTTCTCCAATTCCAATACTCTGGTGACCCATGTACTCGCCAATTAGCATAGCAATAGTAATACATATCCTTTTGTAGAATCAAGTACATCAGAAACTTAGAGAAAACTTGTGAAAATTCATAAATATTAATATGTCAGTTAAAAATATTATGATGCTGATTCAAAACATTAGAACCTGAAAAGACGCCACTGGAAAATGGATGAAATTACATGGCTGTGACACACTGTTCTTTGGGAATAGTAATCTTGTCTTACAGCTTACATCCATGGCAACTCCAGGAAGAAACAGCAACTGATTAACATCACTTGGCTCTTGGTGGAGTCGAATCTGTGTCGTACTGAAAAACCTTCCCACAAATGCATTTGTTCCAGCTCTCTTCGTTTTGCTTCTTGATTACTAGAAAACCTCTTTTTCTTGAATAAAAGTGTATAGATATATCTATTCAGAAGGGTAGTATAAGCATAATTTTCTTTAACACATTGCTTTGATGTACTGTCATGGAATCGTCGGAGTTGGAAGGGACCTCTAGAGATCATCTAGTCCAACTTCCCAGCTAAAGCAGCCTTTCTGTGGTACGTCAAGTTTCCTTGCATTCACTTCTAAGGGCCCTCGGGTCTAGCATAATATTGCCTTTCCCATTTCTAAGTGCATTATTAAAATCCTGCCCCAAAACTTGCTGGTGCCAGCCTTCACCAGCCATTAGTTACATTATAAAGCAAGTGCTTCTGTTTTCTCTCCCTGGGAGAAGATGGAAACATACCAAAAACATCTACAAAACTATCTGGTTATCCTCCAAATCACTCCTTTCCTGCCAAGCACGGAGCAGCTCGGCGGCGAGGCAGCAGGTGTGCCAAAACCCATTGTTCATCCTGACAGCCACCACAGTCTGCTTCCTTCGCTCCTCGGGCTGTTTGGCACGTTCCTTTGGCCTTGGATGGGGATCTCTTAACCCGGAATCAGGCCTGTTTGGGTTTTGAAGACACCTAAAGCTCTGAAATTACTGACTGCAACCCACAGGAGTAACTGCGTTGCAAAGGAACATAACCCCCTGTGTGCCCACCACAACGGTTCGGCTGGCAAAGAAAAGCAAGAGGTTTTTTGAACTGCCAGTTTAAAAATGAATATCAAATATTAAGGCTTCTCTAACTCCCACCAAGTACAATGTACTAGAAGAAGAATCCATCACCTCGGCCAGGAGATGTCTGAGAGGGACCTGTGGCTCACAGGAGCAAATTTAGCCCACAAAATTAGCACTTTTGGGGGAAATGGGAAGAGGAGAAGGGAGTGCTTTATTTCCTACTGGTCAACTCATCAAGAAGTTATAGTCAGGGCAGGGAGCCCAAGACTTCCTCTTCCAGGTATGGATCAGCTGAGCCCTGCCTCAATACCTCAGGCAGCCAAAACCACGCTGGGCTCACAAAAAAGTTATTCCTTAAAAAAATCTGGAATGCATTTGAACAGGCAGAATGTGTTTGTTATACTGCATGATGAGCAGTGGAAATGATACACAGATTATTTTTCCCCTGATGACAAACTCTAGAACCTGATTAATCACTTTGTGGAATTAAAACTTCTGCTTAGTATCACCAAATGTATGAAAATAGTTCATGGTTTTTTTTCAAATCTACAAATCTAAACAAAGATGTACTTCATGCTAAGCTGAAGCAGTGAGAAGTATGGAACAGTAGTGGTAGACTTCCAAAATTCACAGAATAATTACTATTTATTTTGGAAATAAAACACTTTAGAGAAGGCAGGGGATCAGGAAACCAGCCAAAGCAAGTTGACTTTCACAAATCAACACATAAAATAATAAAAAAGCTCTACACGTGTTTTTATACCTCATTTCATTATCAACTTTCTAACACTGAATTCAACAAGTAGAGGGAAGCAAAACCGCATCTAAATTGTCAGAAAAAAAAAAAAAAAAAAAAGAGAAAGCAGTCCTGAGAGCTTCTGACTAGGTAATAGTTATATTGGAAAGTAACAAGAATGGGAAATGAACTGCCAGCGTCCCTTCCAGCTGTGACAAAAGATAAGGTGAGAAGAGATTCTGATTGGCTTCATCTTCAAACTTATGATGGATACTATGAGTCAGAAGGAGCTACGATGTGGTGGAGCAGGGGCAGCTTACAGCTTAGAGAGTACCTTGGACACAGGCAGCAGAACATAAATAAGATGTACATATACAAAAGAGCATTAAACAGCAGGACTAGAATATTGAAAGCAAATCACTAACTGACAGAAGCATCTTAGAAACAAAAGCAGTATTTTTTTACCCTTCAGAACCTTATATATGAAGGAATTCCTCAGGTTCAATCAAAAAACCAGTCATGTCACACCAGTGATGACACAAATTAAAACAATGGGTTTAGAAGTCAGAAAGACCTACCTTCAGAGGCCACTTTCTACTGTATGAACTCCACACTGGTGATTGCAGTAAAAGCTGGATATCAGAGCTGGGTGGGAAAACTCTCCGAGGCCTCACTGCTAGAGTAACTGTTCTGAGTAATACTTGCATGGAAAAATTATTTAAGGGAGGAGGAAAGAGCTAGAATAGCATGGGAGGGGACAACCTGCTGTTTCAAACAATAGGAAGCTGTTAAAACAAAACAACGAGGGCCTCCCTCAGCACAGGAAAGTCTGATTTGAAAAGCGTTGCCCCGGCTGCCACCTACCAGGCAGCAGCTCTGACAACAGAGATAAGGCCAGAGCCCCAGCCCTGCTTACCACCAATTCCCTTTGGAAACAGGGCCAGGCAAGAGGGAGGAAGGTTTTCCAAACTCTTTTTTTATGAAAGAGACCAGACTGGGGACAGAGGAAGGGGGAGACTGGGCTGTAAAGGTTGACTTCATTTTACATCATTAGCCTGTCTGTGCAAAGCAGGGTTTCCCTCCGCGCCACGAGTGAATTGCTGAGGTTCCTGCAAACGGGTTAAACATTTTCTCACAGGAGGGGTTGATAACCAGGAGTGACATGTAGTCATTTAACAGCACAAATGCAATGCAAAGGACACAAAAGATGGCTTCAGTGTTGATCCCCCGGTTTAGAGCCCTGTAGTTGCAATGCGAATTTAAAAGCGGTTTTTCAAAGCACAATTATTGCAGGACAATTCCTGGAACCAACCCCTGTGGTTCAAAGCCAGTGATACTGATCAAGGAAAAAAGCATCTTGTTGAGAAAAACAGCTTCCTACCCCCAAAACTCCCATAAACTTAGTTATTTAAGCTCAGAAGCCACATTATTATTCCCAGACTCTCTTCCAGTAGAGCTCCAGGACACTGGTGCCATCTGCATTTCAGCATCTATTTGTTCTTCTAACGTGGTCACACATAGACAGGGAGGGTTACTGTATAGCCAAGACCAAAATAACTTTAAAGAAAACTTTGGTTACGTTACAAAAAAACAATACACACCATTGTCTTTCCATCCTAGCACAATATAATACTAACAAACAGAATCTGATTGAAATATAATAACGTTTTGGACCATACAAGCTATTGAAGATACTATCCCCACCGGGCCCATTTACCTAACAGAAACAAACAATGCAAAAGGGAAGCAGTTGGAATACAATTAAATCAGTTTGCCTTAAGAACAATCCAGTCCTGCAGGACAGAAGGGGGCTGAGCCAAGTTTTAACTACTTGTTTTCATAATGATAGAGCTTTGAGCCAAAAATAGGAGTTAGGACAAGAAAGGAAAAAATACAGTAAAGGCAAATATTGTAAGCAGTGTTTTACCTCATGATGCTTCCACATGTTTTATTTAAGATTTAGATTTGTGTTTCCAAATTGTAAGTAAAATAATTTTGTGAAGTGTACTAATAGTGGCATAACCATCACCAAAAACCAGTCTGATGCTCAGTAAGTGTAATGGGCTCAAAATCTGCTCCACAGCTGCGTGTGGTTAAAGCAGCACGTTCACTCCAGAGCACTCTTTCCTCAAACAGCTTGTTTCAAGGAAGCCAAACCACTTAAAAACGGAATTTTCAATACACAGACCTTTTCCAGGCAAAAGCACTATGTCAATCCTTATTTTCACAATATAGAAAGAGTGACCAAGTCTTCCAGGTGTCTTGCCACCATTGCTTGGATCTGCAGATTTCCTTTCAAGTATCTGTACAAATCTTACTAAGAGTTACCGAGCCCCTTTGTTCAAGCAGCATTATGGCCAGGGCTCAATGACCTGAGGTTGGCAAGTGCCCTTGCAGAGAAAACACTGGTCTCTATGCTCCCTTCCTCCCCCTCATTCCAAAGGAGGAGGCATTGCCCTTTCCTCCTGAGACACAAAGACCACATTGATGCTCCCATGACTCCACTGATTTCCTTGCTGAGGTGGCGTGGGCCAACCCTCACGAAACGACAGGAGCATCTAAACCAAGATGTGCTGATGTTTACAAATCCCTATTTCCTTCAGCCTCAGTTTCTATCCTTTTGGAACTCTTTCTCAGCTTCTTGCTAAAACACTTCAGGTGAGCACACAAAGTTGAGTAACTCCTAGAAGAATGGATCAAATTGTGGACGTTTGCTGCTTTGACACCGTTTTACACAATCCCTCAGACAGTGAATAGTGGAGACTAACAGTTGCTTGTCTAGACAATATCTTATTCTTCAATACCTCAGTGCATGAGAAAAGCATAAAAATTATTTCTAGAAGCTTTCTGTAAAGCAAGATCATTCTGCTTCCATCACACCTAAAATTAAAACCTTTTAAAATCATACACGGGCAGCAAAGAACAGTTGTTTTACTGCTAAAACAAATCCCTCGGTATCAGTCAGAGAATAAGATTTTGCTCCCCAACAGTCAAACAGTTCAGGGAACAAGCAGGGCTCCATGCCCGAAGAGAAGCGAGGAGACACGTCCCCAGCCCAGGGACAACAGGACCAGCACGCTTTGCCAAACACACCACCTCAGCATCTGACTCACTGCCACCAAACTACGAAAGAATTCAGAGCAACTACCACATTTCTGCACAGAACAGGAAGAAAGGAGGAGGAAATGAAAAAAAAAAATAATAAAAAGAGCGTTTCCACTCTTCTAACATTTCACCTAAATGAGGACAGCACAGCAACCCTCCAACAGCTCTGGTCAAGTAGAATCCCCTAAGGGCTACTGGGACCTGATAGCAAGGCTAGCAATTACCCAGCCATGCACAGAGCAGCCTCAGCCTGACAGGGCAGGAAAACCAGGCAAGAGAAAGCAACAGAAATAAGCCTGGAATCTCTCTCTCTCTCCCTTCCTTGCTTTGGTTCAGGGATCAGAGATCTGAGAAGCAAAGGTATTTGCAGACAACCCTATCTGTTTGGAGCACGTATGGCTACAGCACACGTTCACGGTTGGTTCAGATAAAGATTGATTGTCTAAAAAAACAACAAAAGCTTAAGTTAAATTCTGAAGAAACAAAGATGGCAGAGAACTGCAATAACCATTCTTTCAATACTGAAAATAGTTCTTTTCCCAATGCCTGCAGAGTCATATGATTTCAGCTTCCTTTTGCCATTGCAGATCATGTAGCTTCTTACCCAGCAAAGGCTACGCGAGCCCTTCCCTTCACCTTTGAATAATTTTTCACCACAGCACTCCTACTCACAGAGCTGTAAATGTCAGCACATTTAGTACAGTTTAAATACCGTGTTGGTCTACATGGAAAAGTTTCTCAGGAAGAAGTGCTACGTGGTGAAGATGTAGCTTCTTGACTGGCTTCAAGAAAGCAGGCGGTTGCAGAAGTTCCTGCCCACCTTTCACAGATCACTCCTTCCCGTTCTCCTC